>JBBHKE010002535.1:0-25442 GCA_037447655.1 Zygnema cylindricum | reverse complement strand
ATTTTGTTTATTAGTTTCCATGATATGTCAGTTTCAGTTTACAGTAGACATTTTTTTGCATATTTTTCAAAAGTCACGTACAATGCGTAGAAACAGGAAAAAAATGGAAAAAATCCACGTATTGAACAACTAGGGATGAAACTAAAATGACAAGTCGTCACGTCCACGGTGGACGTGACAACGAGTTGATTTCATTTTTGCGGCTAACGTGAAGTGATAAACTACCTACGCGCAGCCATTTTATTTATATGTGGCTGCCGCAGTTTGGTTACAGTAAAACTGCTTCGGCCGTGTGAATTTTATTTTTTTTATGACAGTCGACGTTTGCAAACGCGACACTTTTTTAACCGCCGGTACAATAATCCGCCAGTCAAAGTTGTTCGACGGATTGACCGTCAGATCTGAAATTAAGGTACGTAGTCTGTACAAAATTGTACTTCAAATCTAAAATTTCTGACAACTACACCGCGAATCGTAATTAGAGTAATGAAAAAATTAGAGTAAAAAAACAAAAAAAAACAATTAGAGTAATGAACTCTAATTTATGTGATAGAACTTTTTCACAGAGGAAGTTTACTCTAATTTATTTAAGTACTCTATATTGGGTTATGTCGGCAATAAATTTCCGCGCTGAAATTATGGACACTAAATTACGTAGATGTACAGAATCTGTCAGTCCGTATAGTTTTGACGTCATTGTGACGTTAGTATTATTTGTCGCGCTGAATGTCAGCTGATGTTCACACTGACGACGATGCTGTCGATAGACGAGAGTTATGCGAACGACTTTTATTCGATGTGATTAATTTTTCGTTTAGTGCGATTTCACGTGCGAGCGCAATTGTATTAAATCATTATTTGTACCTTTTTACTTAAAAAAGTACAATTTTGCACGGTCGAACGTCGTCCGTACTCCACACTATTTAAAACAAACCTGTATTACAATTTTGTTACGCTAATTAAACTTACCTAAATTAGAATAATGAAAAAATTAGAATCATTTACTCTATTTGATGTGATAGAGTCGAAATTTCGAGCGACCGAATTAGAGTAATTTACTCTAATTACGATTCGCGGTGTACCTGCGCGCAGCAAAAATCGTCTCTGCGATTAGCAATTCCCTTTAAAAATTAGAGTTAATGATAAATTATAATAAATTTTTTTTGGACAAAAACTGAAATTCCCAATTAGCGTAAATTACGCTAATTCTTTCATTACGCTATCTGTTTCATTACGCTAATAGCGATTCACGGTGTACCTTGAAACTCTATATGTCCAGTAGTTTGTCGTTTAACGCGATTCAATTTGTCATCTAGCGCATTTCGACCCATTTTCGGGTCCTTCTAGCACATGTTCAAACTTTAGATCAAATCACCTCGAGAGGTGATTTTAAATAAAGTCTAATAAGGTGAGAAAATAGGCAGATGCTGTTGCACTTGTCGGAAGTTTTTTCAATTTTTGTGCGCGGAGTACCAAAAGAAAAATCCCCACTTCACGTTTCCATTTGTGCGTACTGTTTTCCGTGCGCTAATTTTCGTACAAGAGCTGTCTCTCTCAAACACACGTGTCTTCACACAAACGGCGTAGGAAAAACATTGGGCACCTGTCGGCAAGTTGGAAGACCAAAAACGAAACCGCATTTTTGTGCGACAGCGAAAGGTATTTTAATGTTTCAACACGTCAACAATGTGGCGTACGGACATTACGAAGTCACCAAAATTGTACAACCTACGAAAAGACGCCTCAAATTGAAGTATAGTGGATGTTCGCCTCATTTTGTGTACCACTTCATCTGTCACATTGTTTTGTACACGTCTACTTAAGTCAATTTTTCAAGTAACAAGTTATTTGCGTTTTCATCCAAATGCTCTGAAATTAGTACTGAGAATATTCGCTAAAAAACAAAGTATCAAGACTAAGTTCCAGTACATGTGAAAGTACCCTTACACGATGGCATTTTCGTTTTGCTGGTACGGTTGAAGATTTTCCCGTTGCGCGCTAAGTTTTGGAGGAAAATGACTGAAAAAACCATAGTTCAAAAGTAGACGTTTTTATGGTAAGCCTTTTGTTTTCGCATTTATCGTAAGTTGTGTTATGGGCTTTTCATGTGATCTTCTTAGATCGCTACTTTGATCAGCGAATGTCCAATCGTCCAAATCTGATAGTGAAATAAAATTTTTAGATCCGAATGTTTTAATTGGTCCAATTTTTGGTCCGAATGTTGTAATTGGTCTGAATAGGTCCGAATACAATGCCAGTCTTAATGTCATATTGTATATTTTGCATACAATAGGCATATTGTATGAGCCTACTTTCACCTACTTTTGAACTATGGAAAAAGCCCTTACTTTATCACATGGGAATATGCCCTAAGTGCGTTTCGCTTATGAATTAACTTTCAATACTTGCTAGCTGTAATAAATATCAGGAACATTACTTAAATTAAAGCAAAAAATAACGTAAGCATCAAAATATAATGTGATATTCTACTCTATATTATATCTTCCGTACGATTTCCAAACCCAAAAGTATATTTCTTGGCGGACACCGTCAAGGTACACCGCCAATCGCTATAAGAGTAAAAGAATAAATAGCGTAAAAAAAATAGTGTTTTTTACGCTGATTGGGAAAACACAAATAAAAAAAAAACATATATACTAATTAATCACTAACTCTTATTTGGGTTTTTTCGAATAATAAATGCTTGCGTATTAATGTCTACATCAATATATGTATTCGTACAAAATCTGACAATTCGTAGCCAAAATTTGAATATTCGCGTCTTTTTTTCCCATTGCACATTCACATACGTGCGCAATTACATTAAATGACTTTTTGTACATTTGTATTTCAAAAATTACATTTTTGTACGGAAAAAAGCTGTCCGTACACCGAACTATAAACATTGCAGTGTACTTCCGTTACTAACGCTAGTTAAAAAGATAACCCTAAAATGCGTAAAGGAAAAAATAGAATTATGGATTGTATTTCATGTTTTTTTTTAAGGGGACCGAATTAGCGTTATTTACTCTAATAGCAATTGGCGGTGTAGCACACTTGCATTTAAAATAATGTTGATGCCAACTCGGCGTAGACGCTCTTAAGTTGACAAACTAATTGGCGTTAAGTGCCTGAGTTAATATTAATGTTTCTTTCATTTTACACGAATACACAAAATATAGTTATTAACACTAAATTAGCGTTAAAGCTCAATTTTTTAACAATAATTACCATGAGCGGTATAGTCAACACATATAATTTTGTCAATTGAGCTGTTGGAGTACACCGAGATACGCTACTAGTGTAGAGAAATTATTAGTGTAGGAAAAAATAATGTTGTTGACGCTCACTAGCACTAATCCACACACATTTATTATAATTTATCCATACAATCCTATAATGTACGCTCCATAGTTTGTGTTTACACAATAAACATTTAAACATGTGCGAACAAGTTAGCGCGATCCTCCATTTTTTTTTATTAGCATAAATCAAATCTGTTGTGTTGTGTATCAGGTAAAAAACAACACGATAAATCCAATACCGATAGTCATCCGTTATCGAACGGTTAGGGGTCTTAATAAATCGCTACGAGAGCAACAAATTGACATTTCTCGATGATAAGTAGAAAAAAAATATAGTACGCTATATAATAATACTTTAGAATATATTGTATTATATTTTTGATTGTATATAGCGTGGCACGCCACGTATGATAATCTGTTCCATACCTTGTATACCAAGTTTTGGAACGAACAATTTTCCGTATAATTGTACAAAAATCCGTACATTTATCGCAGATTGGTATTGGTACTGGTGTTATCGCGATACAAAACCGATATTCCCGGTTTCTTATCACGATAACACCAGTAATGATATATCGTGCCAATATATCAATTATCGATAAGCGAAAAAAATGGATATATCAATTATCAGCAAAACCCCACCGATACACAACACTACATATATGAGAGGGCTTTCTTGTGTCGACGCCATTCACTTTCACGAGTCGACTGTTGAAATAAGTAGTTTTTAAATACATTTTCTAGGTCTAAATTTATTAGAAAAGAAAAAGTAGGCAGCCTGCCTCTATCTCTTCTCTCTCTCTCGCCCCCATACTTGTTGTAGTCACTGAAGGAGAGAGAGAGAGAACAATGGAGCCATGGCTGCCTCAACTCCATAGGAAGGACTAAAGAGTGGCTTAAGCCACTCTCAACAAAAGGTTGAGTCCGGAAGGACTCGAACCCCCGACCGGTAGAGCGCGGCGTAGCCGTTAGCTCTAACCAGTCTGTCGTAGAAGTCCGTTAGGAGATATAGGGTTTCATTAGTATTTAATCTATTGTAATGTACTAGATTCATTTAACTGAAACCCTCGACGCCACACATAGATACAGTTCTACGAAATACGAAGTACTGTACTTGTTTGAAATGGATATCGCGCATTTTGTTTCGAAAGCGAAACAAATATCGCGCAAGTATTTATTACGGCCGAGATTGAATTTCACGTCAAATCTAACGGCGCACATTATCGCCGAAATCCCGGAATTGTCATTTTGGCATTTAGTGACGTGGCATGACCTGGCGCCACGTGGGAAGACATCATTCGGTCGCGGGAATTCCGAGGAACGTACGGACGAGTGGAAAGTGGACACGCGTCCACTTAATGGCCTTGTCGTACAGAGGCCGTACAGAAAGTACATCGGCAGTAGTACTTTCTTGTACTATACAGTTTTTTGATTGGTTCGTACAGGCAGTAGATAGGAGCTGTGAGAGAGAAGTAGGAAAAACTAGGACTTAGGAAAATTTAGGTAGATAGTCCTCTCTCTGAGAGTTTGTATAAATTGGCATCTTTGCCACCCTATAACTTATCGCCTGGTTGGCCTTTTTCAGTGATTCTTTTTTCTACGGACTCAGGGGAGTCCAAGCTACACAGGGGTGCAGTCAAATTGTCAGTTTGCCTTCTTGGGCAGCAGTGGTTGTGGCTTAAAGTGGGTTAGTTAAATACTATCTAAAGGCTTCCTGTATTCTGTGGTCCAATGGAGGACACAGAATTGCAGGTTATGGGCCCACCCTCTAGGGTGCCCACCTTCAATGGATCTGGGTTCATCTATTGGGAAGCCATGATGATGGGAGCTTTGTGTGAAAAACGATACTGGGGTATCGTCAGTGGACAAGTGAAACGTCCACCTTCGCGAACTCCACCAGGATTTGGGGGAGTAAGGTTTTCTGCAACAACGGCTGCCTCAGCGAAGGAGGCAGATGATGGGGACAGTAGTGTGTCCGAAAAGGAGAAAGGGAAGGAGACACCCCTCACTCCTATTGCCACAGTATCGGGAGCGGCGACCGTGAAGACCGTGGAGAACGATACTCAAATGTGGGAGGATGTAAACATGGCTGCAAAGAACTTCATTCTAAGGCACCTCACTCAAGGTTTGGCCACTCCTCATCTTCACATTTACAAGGCCGAGGAGTTGTGGGAGAGTGTGGTGGAGATTTATAGAGCTGGAACTATTCAGGAGCTCCAGTTGGCTGAGCAAAAGCTATTGAGTTACACTTACAAAGGAGGAAAGATGTTAGATTACTGTAAGGATCTTTTTTGTTTGTATATGGAAATGGAAAGTGCCGGGTGGACAGGTACAATGAAAATGAAAGTTAACACCCATATCATGAAATTACCAGATGAGTTCGAAAACATAGTGTACCGAGTACGAGAATGCCTGATAGTTCATGGAAATGGATTACAGTAGTCAGGATGATACTTGTGCAGGAAAACACAATGAAGATTAGGAGAGGAGGAAAGAGCATTCAAGCTCTAGCAACAGGAGGGGACCGATGGGGGAAGGACCCGAAGATACCTTATAGAGGGGAAAGAGATAATTCTGGGGGACAGAGGCCCCCAAAGGGTCTTTGTCATTATTGCAAAAAGTCGGGACACTTTATTGCAGATTGTGTCAAGCTATCGGAGCTGAGGCTCGAAGAAAACCCTGGAGGGGGTTCTTCCGGAGGGAAGAAAAAGGCACTTGTGGTTACAAAAGTGTCAGGAGAAACCGAGGATGAGTCATCTGAGGAGGATGGGGAGCTTCTTCTTGACGAGAATCTGGAGGAGAATGAGATCCTTCGGAGGCAGAAGTGTGCCCTTGGAGCAATTCGGGAAGCTCCACAGGAACAATGGATCATCGACTCAGGTGCATCCATGCATATGTGTCGTGATAAAGAACTCTTCACAAAGCTAAGAAAGATTCCTACTGTAGAGATAGAGTTTGGGGATGGGAGAGTGGTTACTACAAATCTAGTGGGATCAGTAGATCTGAAAGTCTAAGTGGAGGGTAAGACTTCTATACTTACATTCTCAGATATACTTTACATTCCTCAGCTGAGTAAAAATCTTGTCTCTACGTCTGTGTTAGATGACAAAGAGTTTGATACCTTCCCTAGAAAGGGAGTCTTTACAGCTAAGTATGGGGATGAAGTTTACTTCAGAGCAAATAAGGATAGCCAAGGAATGTTTAGGCTTAACTTGAGTAATGAAAAGAAGAATGCTTACTATGTTGGTGTTCCTAAGGTGATGATTTGGCATAAGCGGTTGGGGCATGTACATTTTGATAGGTTAAGGGAAATGAAAAAACTTGGGGTAGTAGATGGCATTGAGTTTGGGGATAATGAAATGATGGATGATTGTAGTGGTTGTGCTCAAGGTAAGGCTCACAGACTTCCCTTTCCCAAAGCCGCCACATATAGAGGTGAGAAAGTATTAGATTTAGTCCACACAGATATTTGGGGGCCTGCAAAAGTACCTTCGGTTGGAGGAAAGAGGTTTATGATGACAATAACTGATGACTGGTCTAGATACTCTAGAGTCTACTTTCTGAAAACAAAGTCTGAAGCATCAACTTACTTCAAAGAATATAAAGCTTGGAGTGAGAAGTTGCATGAAACCCCCATTAAAAGGATAAGGAGTGATAATGGGGGGGAATATACCTCTAACGAGTTTGAGGAATATTTGAGAGATGAGGGAGTGCAGCACCAGAAAACTGTACCATATAACCCAGAACAAAATGGGGTAGCTGAGAGGTTGAATAGAACACTAGGAGATAGTGCATGCAGTATGTTGGCAGACAAGAAAATAGGAAAGAGATTTTGGGCAGAGGCAATGAACTGTGCCAACTATATTAAAAATAGAGTCCTTACCTCAGCTGTAAAGGGAGTGACACCTTATAAGAGATGGGTTGGAAGGAAACCAGATATCTCACACCTTAAAGTATTTGGTAGCCAAGTTTACAGTCTTGACACGGATAGGAAAAATTGGAAACTAGATGCTAAGGGAAAACCTGGATATTTTGTGGGATATGATGAGGATGTTAAGGGATATAGAGTCTATGACTTAGCAAAGAAAGATATCATTATGGTCAAACACTTAGTTGTCATGGATGAAGGGAAGTCATTTGACCCCTTCAAATATACAAAGAAGATAAGGATCAGATTTGAGTCCGAAAGTGAGGAGAACTCAGTCGTTCCCGAAAAAGACATGAGTGAAACTGTGATTACAGATTCAGGGGAGATCGAAGATACAGGAGACTCACGGGAAACCTCACATACTCCTATGGACTTCGAGGAGATGGAAGAAGCGGGACAAGATACGGTTTTTATGGACAGGGGAGCCGATGAGACAGTGAGAAGAAATCCAAGACTTCCATCCATTCCAGCTTCGGAGTTTGAGGGAGGAAGGAGGAGAAGCAAAAGGATACAGGAAAAACAAGCTGCCCATAAGGTAACTAAGCTATCTCACCCAGATGAGCCTCAGTCTTACTTAGAGGCAGTGAATAGTCCAGAGAAAGAAAGATGGATTAGAGCCATAAATGATGAGATGACTTCTATCATGGAAGCAAATACTTGGGAACTAGCGGATTGCCCTCCACACAGAAAACCTATTGGATGTAAATGGGTATTTAAACTAAAACTGAACCCAGATAATACAATTGAGAGGCATAAGGCTCGATTGGTAGCGAAGGGGTTCACCCAAAAAGAGGGGATTGACTATGAGGAGACCTTTGCTCCAGTTGTTCGGTTCCCATCGGTAAGGATTCTCCTCAGTCTGGCCGCAGCGGAAGACATGGAAATTCACTTGATGGATATTAAGACTGCTTTTCTTAATGGTGAGTTAGAGGAAGAAATTTTTATGAGGCAACCCGAGGGGTTTGTGGAAGAAGGAGAAGAGAGCAAAGTGTGCAGGCTCATAAAGTCGTTATATGGACTGAAACAGGCTCCCCGACAGTGGAATAAGAAACTAGATGAGTTTCTCACCGATCTGGGATACATCCGGATCAGCTCTGACCATTCTATCTATATGTTTGAAGATGAGAATGGTGTCATTTTTCTTGCAATTTATGTGGATGATCTGCTTGTGTTAAGTAAGTCTTTAAAGAATATCAATAGGCTAAAGAAAGATCTTAGGGGCAGATTTGATATGAAGGATTTAGGGGAGGCAAAATATATTTTGGGGATCCAAATGGAGAGAGATAGGGGGAAGAAGATTATCAGACTTACTCAGAAAGAAGCAATAGGTAATATGCTTGAGAAATTCCAGATGGAAAATGCTAACAGTTGTACCACTCCCATGGACTTCAAAAAAGGAAGTGATGGGAGTGAAGAAGGAGGAGTGATGATCTTAGACGATCAGATGAGTCCAGAGGAGAGAGAGTTCATGAAGTCTATCCCTTATAGACAGGTCGTAGGAAGCTTAATCTATTTTATGAATTGTACCAGGCCGGACATAGCGGCGGCAGTTGGTGTACTCAGTAGGAGTCTTAATGATCCTAGGAAGAGGGATTGGGAAGCAGCCAAGAGAGTCATGAGATATCTGGTGGGAACTAGAGAGTTATGGTTGCATTTGGGAGGGGAGTGTAGAAACTAATGGTTTTATTAGTATTTTCTAGGTCTGAAAAGAAATATAGAAGTCGAGGCAGTCTATCTCTAACTTCTCTCTCCAACTCTCAAACTTGTCGCAGTCACTGAGAAATTGGAGAGGAAGCTAGAGCCATGGCTACCTTGGCTATCCTGAGGTTTACGGGAATTTTATATTAGGGTTTATTTATTTAATTAAAATGTATGTGCCGGCGGCAGGATTTGATCCTTGTACCTACCGGCCGGCAGGCAGGAAATAGCCGGTAGCCTTAGCCGTTTAGTCTAGCGGTAGTGTTACGTATCATATAGTTTGATATTTATTTAAATATGTATACGTGCGATAAACCATTTAACTGAAATGAATTACGGGATACATAGATCCAGTAATATATAATGTACGACTTACGGTACGGACAAAAATCAGTACCGCGCATTTGTTTCGTAAATGAAACAAATACCGCGCATGTATTTATTACGGCTACGATTAAAGCCGAATTTAATCGGACGGCCGGGATTAGCGCCGAGATCGCGGAGGAAGATTTCGGCGGTTTGTGGCCATCGCCACATCGGATGACGCGTGGCGAAATTCCGTTGGATTGTGGAATCTCCGGAGATTATGGCACCGAATCCGGATTTGACATGTGTCGACATTTTGGCCATGTCGTACAATGTCCGTACATAAAGTACACCGGCAGCTGTACTTTTACGTACGAAACTCAATTCTGATTGGTTCCGTACATGAGTAGATAGAGTCTGTGAGAGAGATAGGACTTAGAAAAATTAGAAGATAGGACTCCCTCTCCCAGAGAGCTTCTGTACAAAAGGTCAACTTTGACCCTCCATAACTTACTGCTCAGGGGAGCAAATTCAGAGATTCTTTTTGCTATCGACTCAGGGGAGTCTTGTCTTCACAGGGGTGAAGTTGGTCGGAGTTTTTGTCTGCCAGGGTGGCAGTTATTTTTGCTTAAACACAAAGGGGTCAGGATTATCCTAGAGGCTTCTTGGAAGCTGTCCACTCTGAGGACTTATGGAGGTCTCAGAGTTTCAGGTTATGGGCCCACCCTCTAGGGTACCAATCTTTAATGGAACTGGCTTCATATACTGGGAAAGTATGATGATAGGAGCTCTATGCGAAAAAAGGTTTTGGGGGATAGTGAGTGGACGATTGGGGCGTCCATCAAGTCTTGGAATTCCTCCAGGGTTTAAAGGAAGCAGATTCACCAGGAAAGAGGATTCACCTTCAACGGAGGAAACAAAGGAAGGAGAGGTGGTGGACAAAGGAAAGGAGAAGGAGGCGACCACACCAATAGCAACTGGTTTAGCATTCATGTCACCTATTCCGAGGAACGAGGAGAATGATACTGAAACCTGGGACTTTAACAATATGGCGGCAAAGCACTTCATCCTACGCCATCTCACTCAAGGACTTGCATGTCCTCATTTGCAGGTAGAGAGAGCATCCGATCTTTGGATGGCTCTCATAGAGATGTACCGAAGTGGTACGATTCAGCAACAACAGTTGGCTGATCAGAAAGTTAAGGAGTATGTATACAAAGGGGGAAATATGTTGGATTTTTGCAATGAGCTTGCTACACTCTTCATGGAGCTAGAGAGTGCGGGTAAAGTTTTTAGTGAAAAAGAAAAAGTTAACTGTTTACTAATGAAGTTACCTGATGAGTTGGAGAACATAGTCAACCGTGTGCAGGACTTGCCGGACTCAAGGTGGATATGGAACTCAGTGGTAGGGATGATTCTCGTTCGAGAGAATACGATTGAGATCCGAAGGGGAGGAAAGAGTGGCCAAGCCTTGGCAACAGCGACCGATTGGAGGAACAAGGATTCCCGGAAACCAGTCGGAAACTATGGGGGTAGGGAGCAGAAAAAACAGGTTGGCGAGTTCGAACCAAGGGCTCCCAAAGGTTTATGTCATTTTTGTAAGAAACCGGGGCACTATATGGCAGAGTGCACCAAGCTAACCGAGCTTCGGTTAAAGGAGGGGCCGACCGGTGGTACCCCGAGAGGAAAGAAAAAGGCCCTTGTCACACAGGTACTTGAGGCTGCATCCGAGGACGAGGACGATGAGCTCCTTTTGGATGAGGAGTTGGAGGCGAAAAATGAGGTCGAAATTCCACGAAGGCAGAAATGTGCTTACGGTGGATTGAAAGGTGAAGCAGGCTGGATTATAGATTCAGATGCCTCAATGCACATGTGTAAGGATAGACACCTGTTCACTAAGATAAGAAAGATTCCCACCGTAGAGATAGAGTACGGGGATGGGAGGATAGTCACCACTACTCTTGTAGGATCGGTAGACTTGAAAGTGTTAGTAAAAGGAAAGACATCCATATTAACATTCTCCGATGTATTGTTTATTCCGGAGCTGAACAAAAACCTTATCTCTACATCACTATTAGATGATAAGGGTTTTTTCACTAGCACTAGGGAAGGAGTCTTTACTGGTAGTTTTGAGGAGGATGTCTATTTCATTGCTGAGAAAGGTAGCCATGGGATGTTTAGGCTGATCTTAAGTAATGAAACGAAGAAACTTTATTATGCTGGTGTTCATGATATTATGATGTGGCATAAGAGGCTTGGGCATGTGAATCTAGATAAGTTAAGAGAGATGAAAAAGATGGGAGTGGTGGAAGGGATTCAGTTCAGTGAGAGTGATGATATAAGTGATTGTAGTGGGTGTGCTCAAGGTAAAGCACACAGATTACCCTTTCCAAAAACAGCCACCTACAAGGGAGAAAAACTTCTAGATCTAGTACACACAGACATTTGGGGACCGGCTAGAGTGCCCTCACCGGGGGGGAAGAGATTTATGATGACTATAACTGATGATTGGTCTCGGTATTCCCGAGTATATTTTTTGAAAAACAAGTCAGAGGCTGAGGACTGTTTTAGACAATATAAAGCATGGAGCGAAAAACTCCATGAAACTCCAATCAAGAGAGTAAGGAGTGACAATGGTGGAGAGTATACTTCTAACCAGTTTGAGGATTTTTTGAGGGAAGATGGGGTTCAACACCAAAAAACAGTGCCAGAAAATCCTGAACAGAATGGGGTAGCTGAAAGGTTAAATAGAACACTAAGTGATAGTGCTAGAAGTATGTTGTCGGATAAGAAGATAGGAAAAAGGTTTTGGGCAGAAGCAATGAACTGTGCTAATTACCTCAAAAATAGAGTTCTTACTTCAGCTATAAAAGATCAAACACCTTATGAGAGATGGACAGGCCGGAAACCAGACTTATCTCATTTAAAGGTTTTCGGCAGTCAAGTATTCAGTCTAGATACTGATCGGTCCAATTGGAAGCTAGATCCTAAAGGAGAACCGGGATACTTATTAGGATATGATGAGGATGTTAAAGGATATAGAGTTTATGATCTAAAAAGAGAAGATATAATCTTAGTAAAGCATCTAGTAGTTATGGATGAAGGAAAGTCTGTGGATCCCTTCAAATATACAAAGTCAGTAAAAATCAGATTTGAGTCAGAAAATTCTGATGACTTTGAGCTTCCTAACTATCCAGGTTTTAGAGACGATGACATTCTTGCAGGAACAAATCAGACCGAAAAGGACTCGGCTGTGGAAACTCCAGTGACAACTCTACTCGAAGCGGAAGACGTGGTGGAAATTGATTCGGAATCAAGGGATAGGGGAGAAGCCGAGTTTGTTCGAAAGAATCCACGAGAACCATCTATTCCGGCCTCAGATTTTGAGGGAGAGAGGAGAAGTAGCAAAAGACTGCAAGAAAAACAGGTTAATAACAAGGTAACTAAACTATCTCATCAAGATGAACCTCAAACTTATCGAGAGGCGATGACTTGTCCAGAAAGAAACCGGTGGAAGACAGCCATCAATGAAGAGATGGCTTCAATCATGGCAGCCGATACTTGGGAGTTGGTGGACTGTCCACCTAACCGAAAACCAATCGGTTGTAAGTGGGTTTTCAAACTAAAACTGAACCCAGATAACACAATCGAGCGCTACAAGGCAAGATTAGTGGCAAAGGGATTTACACAAAAGGAAGGAATTGACTACGAGGAAACCTTTGCCCCGGTGGTCAGATTTCCCTCCGTCCGCATACTTCTCAGTTTAGCAGCGGCGGAAGACATGGAAGTGCACCAGATGGACATCAAAACAGCCTTTTTGCATGGAGAATTAGAAGAGGAGATCTTCATGCGACAACCCGAAGGGTTTGTGGAAGAAGGAGAGGAGAGTAAGGTATGCCGGCTGATTAAATCTCTTTATGGTTTGAAACAGGCGCCTCGACAGTGGAATAAGAAGCTTGATGAGTTTCTTACCGGTCTAGGATATATTCGGATCAGCTCAGATCACTCAATCTATGTTTTCGAAGATGAGGAAGGTTTTATATTTATTGCAATTTATGTTGATGATTTGCTTGTTTTAAGTAAATCAATGGAAAAAATTAATAAACTGAAAACCGATCTTAAGGGGAGATTTGAAATGAAGGATATGGGGGAAGCAAAATATATTTTGGGAATTCAAGTAGAGAGAGACCGAAAAAGAAAAATTATAAGATTGACTCAAAAGGAAGCAATAGGGAACATGCTTGAAAAATTTCAAATGGATAAAGCTAATAGTTGTACAACTCCAATGGAATTGAAGAAGGGAAGTGAGGGGAGTGAGGAAGAAGGAGTCATAGTCTTAGACGAGGAATTATCTCCTGAAGAATAGAAGTTCATGCAGACTATTCCTTACAGGCAAGTAGTGGGAAGTCTAATCTATTTTATGAATTGTACCCGGCCGGATTTAGCTGCAGCTGTAGGAGTGCTGAGTAGAAGTCTAAATGCTCCCACTAAGAAGGATTGGGAGGCAGCTAAGAGAGTCCTTAGATACTTGGTAGGAACTAGAGATCTATGGTTGCATTTGGGTGGGGAGAATACTGACATCACTACTTGGAGTGATGCCAGTTATGGTGATGCTCCGATGAGGAGATGTACTTCTGGATATGTATTATATGTGGGTGATGGGGCTTGCTGTTGGAGTAGCAAACAGCAAAAGGTTATTGCTCAGTCCACCATGGAGGCTGAGTATATGGCCTCTTGCTCTGCTGTAAAAGAATTGATGTGGGTCAAGTCTTTGCTTGGTGAGCTTGGTCACCTTAAGAGTGGTGTGCAGAAAATATTTTGTGATAATCAGGCAGCAATCGCTATTTCTGCCAATCCTAAACACCATTTTAAAGCCAAACACATGGACATCAGACTCAGCTTTGTTAGAGAGAAAGTAGAAAACAAAATAATCAGTTTAGAGTACAGACCAGATAGTGAGATGGTAGCAGATATGATGACCAAACCTGTGCCTTCCCCTAAGCTAATTTTTTGCAGGGAGAAGTGTGGTCTGAAATTAAAGATTGACTAGAAAATAAGGGGAGTGTAGAAACTAATGGTTTTATTAGTATTTTCTAGGTTTGAAAAGAAATATAGAAGTCGAGGCAGTCTATCTCTAACTTCTCTCTCCAACTCTCAAACTTGTCGCAGTCACTGAGAAATTGGAGAGGAAGCTAGAGCCATGGCTACCTTGGCTATCCTGAGGTTTACGGGAATTTTATATTAGGGTTTATTTATTTAATTAAAATGTATGTGCCGGCGGCAGGATTTGATCCTTGTACCTGCCGGCCGGCAGACACGAAATAGCCGGTAGCCGTAACCGTTTAATCTAGCGGTAGTGTTACCTAGCATATAGTTTGATAATTATTTACATATGTATACGTACGATAAATCATTTAACTGAAATGAATTACGGGATACATAGATCCAGTAATATATAATGTACGACTTACGGTACGGACACAAATCAGTACCGCGCATTTGTTTCGTAAATGAAACAAATACCGCGCATGTATTTATTACGGCTACGATTAAAGCCGAATTTAATGGGACGGCCGGAATTTGCGCCGAGATCGCGGAGGAAGATTTCGGCGGTTTGTGGCCATCGCCACATCGGATGACGCGTGGCGAAATTCCGTTGGATTGTGGAATCTCCAGAGATTATGGCACCGAATCCGGATTTGACATGTGTCGACATTTTGGCCATGTCGTACAATGTCCGTACATAAAGTACACCGGCAGCTGTACTTTTACGTACGGAACTCAATTCTGATTGGTTCCGTACATCAGTAGATAGAGTCTGTGAGAGAGATAGGACTTAGAAAAATTAGAAGATAGGACCCCCTCTCCCAGAGAGCTTCTGTACAAAAGGTCAACTTTGACCCTCCATAACTTACTGCTCAGGGGAGCAAATTCAGAGATTCTTTTTGCTATCGACTCAGGGGAGTCTTGTCTTCACAGGGGTGAAGTTGGTCGGAGTTTTTGTCTGCCAGGGTGGCAGTTATTTTTGCTTAAACACAAAGGGGTCAGGATTATCCTAGAGGCTTCTTGGAAGCTGTCCACTCTGAGGACTTATGGAGGTCTCAGAGTTTCACGGAGCACACTGACATCACTAGTTGGAGTGATGCCAGTTATGGGGACGCACCTATGAGACGATGCACTTCTGGGTATGTGTTGTATGTTGGGGAAGGTGCTTGCTGTTGGAGCAGTAAGCAACAAAAGGTGGTTGCTCAGTCTACTATGGAGGCTGAGTATATGGGGTCTTGTTCTGCTGTGAAAGAACTAATGTGGGTGAAGTCATTATTGCAAGAACTGGGATATATGAAGGAGGGAGTGCATGAAATCTTTTGCGATAATCAAGCTGTAATCGCAATCGCAGCCAATCCAAAACATCATTTCAAAGCAAAACATATGGACATAAGATTAAGCTTCGTAAGAGAAAAAGTTGAAAATAAAATTTTAAATCTTGTGTATAGACCTGATGAAGAAATGGTGGCTGACATGATGACCAAACCTGTGCCCTCTCCTAAATTAAAATATTGTCGGGAGAAATGCGGGTTAAAAAAAAATTAAAATTTGACTAGAAAATAAGGGGAGTGTTGAAATAAGTAGTTTTTAGTATATTTTCTAGGTCTAAATTTATTAGAAAAGAAAATGTAGGCAGCCTGCCTCTATCTCTTCTCTCTCTCTCGCCCCCATACTTGTTGTAGTCACTGAAGGAGAGAGAGAGAGAGCAATGGAGCCATGGCTGCCTCAACTCCATAGGAAGGACTAAAGAGTGGCTTAAGCCACTCTCAACAAAAGGTTGAGTCCGGCAGGACTCGAACCCCCGACCGGCAGAGCGCGGCGTAGCCGTTAGCTCTAACCAGTCTGTCGTAGAAGTCCGTTAGGAGATATAGGGTTTCATTACTATTTAAACTATTGTAATGTACTAGATTCATTTAACTGAAACCCTTAACGCCACACATAGATACAGTTCTATAAATTACGAAGTACTGTACTTGTTTGAAATGGATATCGCGCATTTTGTTTCGACAGCGAAACAAATATCGCGCAAGTATTTATTACGGCCGAGATTGAATTTCGCGTCAAATCTAACGGCGCACATCATCGCCGAAATCTCGGAATGGTCATTTTGGCATTTAGTGACGTGGCATGACCTGGCGCCACGTGGGAAGACATCATTCGGTCGCGGGAATTCTGAGGAACGTACGGACGAGTGGAAAGTGGACACGCGTCCACTTAATGGCCTTGTCGTACAGAGGCCGTACAGAAAGTACATCGGCAGTAGTACTTTCTTGTACTATACAGTTTTTTGATTGGTTCGTACAGGCAGTAGATAGGAGCTGTGAGAGAGAAGTAGGAAAAACTAGGACTTAGGAAAATTTAGGTAGATAGTCCTCTCTCTGAGAGTTTGTATAAATTGGCATCTTTGCCACCCTATAACTTATCGCCTGGTTGGCCTTTTTCAGTGATTCTTTTTTCTACGGACTCAGGGGAGTCCAGGCTACACAGGGGTGCAGTCAAATTGTCAGTTTGCCTTCTTGGGCAGCAGTGGTTGTGGCTTAAAGTGGGTTAGTTAAATACTATCTAGAGGCTTCCTATATTCTGTGGTCCAATGGAGGACACAGAATTGCATCGACGCCTTTATGTGACGCTTTTTATGAACTTTATTATCAAATCATGATAAAATTGCGTGCACTTAGTTTTTTTGTCAACGGGAATAGTCAAACCAAGAGGAATTTGAAATCAAATAAGGAAGAGTATTTTCACTCGCAATAGAATTCGTGACATGAGAAAATATTTGGTTTTCCCATGCATTGAACTTGGACACAAATTAAAAGAAGACGTCATATGTATAAACTCGCACGAAACGAAATAATATTCGTACAAAATAACAAAGCATACCCGCGTAAAAAATATAGATGAAACTAAAATGACGCGTTGTCACGTGCGACCAAATGAAGCCACTATTTACGAATCAACATTCCTACACTGACAATGTACTTCAAATTGATTCAATCACACTATTTACGAATCAACATTTCTAAATTGAAAACGTACTTCACATTGATTTAGCCACACTATTTACGAATAAACATTCTTTCATTAAAAACGTATTTTACATTGATTCAGCCACACTATTTACGAATCAACATTCATACATTGAAAACGTACTTCACATTGATTCAGCAACACTATTTACGAATCAACATTCATACATTCACAACGTAGTTCACGCTGATTCAACCCTACTATTTACGAATCAACGTTCATGCATTCACAACGTATTTCACATTGATTTAGCCACACTATATACGAATCAACATTCATACATGAAACGTATTTCACATTGATTCAACCACACTATTTACGAATCAACATTCGTACATTGACAACGTAATTCACATTGATTTTCGTAGGCGCAAATTTCGAACAGCGAGATCTACGTAGACATTAAGAATTTAGGCGCATATAACCAAAGTTTCGATCATCAAGGGAAAATTTTTGAAGAAAACTTTCATAAAAGTAAGTAAAACACATATGGTTTTGTAATTCTTATTGGTAATGAAACATGCAAAAGTGAAATATACAACAATTTCACCAAAAAAATCAAACCTTGAATATCTTTAGAGGTTGAAAAAATATTACTTATTCTTGTTCAAACATCGATCGTTATTGCAAATTGAGAGTTTTAAACTTTAATAATCACCAATATAATGCTCTAGAGTAAAGATTTGGACTTAAATAAAAAATAAGAAATAAAAGTAACACATTTAAAAAGAATTCAGTCCAGTCACACAATAGGGTGAGAAAATTCACAAAAAGGCACGCTAACAAGACATACATCTGGGTAAAAAAAATCAGAAAAAAACACGCCAACAAGACATACAACACGGTGAGAAAACTCAAAAAAATGCACGCCAACAAGACATACAACAGAGTGAGAATATTAAAAAAAAAGGCACTCCAACAAAACATACAACAGGGTGAGAAAATTCAAAAAAAGGCAAAAAGACTAGGGCAATTTGTTTACATTACAATGAACTAGAGCACCAAACATTTCTACAAGCATTCAAATTTTCATGCTATCGAAAAATTCTATAAAATACCTTTGAACATTCAATCTAAATAAACAACTAATATATTCGAAATTGTTTCATGAATTAAATAACGTAAACAAAAGCTTTTCAAAATCAAACATTTTTATATCTTTTCAAATTGTGAAGTAAAAAGCCTAATACATTGAAGTAAAGTAGGGAACTTTAAAGAAACGAATTACTCTTTCTAAAATGCCACTCATCTAAAAATGGAGAAATGAAAACAAAAAAATTGTGAGAACAAAGCCAAAAAAAAAAAAGTTTGATGATTATGTTTAAATTCCATCTTAGTATATTTCCTGCATAAAAAAACGAAACATTAAGTTGCAATTAATGTCTTTTTATTCACAAACTATAGGCGCGTAGTGGCGATTTTTATATCATTAAAATATGTATCAGTTGTAATTATTGTTCTTTTATATACAAACTAAAGTATTTTCGTCACATATATGCATTATATGTTTATGATATATTTTTTTTTAGTTCATACACACCATAAAAATAATTGAACAACACAATTTAAACTTATAAAAAGTTAAAGGTTTAATATAGACATGTACCTTGAAATGATTGGTCCAATTTTGAAAACGATGGTTTGATACTTCCAACAAACTTTCACCATAGACAAAATTACGATTTGTTCCAAACCATTGAGGCTCCACTAAAGGTATAACTCCACCTCCCAACACATCCACTTGAAGGTGATTTTTGTCAACATACATCAAACAAATTGGAGATTGATTGTTGAATTTTGTGTATGGAATATACGTATTACTACCCACAATATTTAGTGAGATAACATGCCTCTCCAATTGAGTGGCGAGAAGTATTGGCATTTTTGGTGTTGAGAACCATTTACATTTTTTTGCAACTCATTTATGATGGTCCAATCCAGAATGTAATTTTTTAAAAAATGGTTCAAAACAAATCCTCATAATGCTCACGATTCCCAACAATATGTTCAATCATCGAAATTCAAACTTGAATCCAGTTGTGTTCACTTCCATATAATTGGGATGCAACACCTCGAAAACCACAATTCCCGTCATGCATGACTTCGTGTATTTTTGTCAAACAAAATGATAAATGTAAAGGCACCATTAAAGAAGTAGAAACTCTTTTGCTTACCATTTCGTCCAATAAAGAACCTTATTTCGCAAGCCTATCATTTGTTTGAGAACTTTCGTTACCCACCCCTTTGTTCGATTGTGAACTCTATTTTCCCGCCCATTCATTTGATTCGACACATTGTTTCGCCACCTTTTCTTCTGATTTAGAGTTTTGCATGTTGACCCTTTCGTTTGATATACGATTTTTTTTTCCATTCCTCTCGTTGGATTGAAAACTCTAGTCTAAGATAGTCGGACATTTCTTAAATTGTGCCCTATTTTTTTACAAAAATAATACTTTCTAATATCCGACTTTCTTTCCACGTGTTCAAAATATTATGGTTGTTTATTTTTTCAGCTTATAGGTCGACCATGCATGTTTGGCTATATTGGGTGAAACATCGGGTCAATTTTTGACTCCAATTTTTTTTCCAATTAAATTGTTGCATACTTGTGATGAGGGAAGGTCGAAGAATTTAAATTTTCCTGTAGTTTTTCCCAAACTTGTAAAAGTTTAGAGAAATTTGTATTCTTATGCATTTCATATTTTTTCTTTTTTTTCCACTTCTTCTAAATTTGTAAGTAGGTATAGGTACCAATGTTTGTGGATGTGTGTTACAATAATGTTTTCTTGTTTTATTAATAAATCGAGAATTAAATGACTACATGGGAGCCCCATATTACTCCTCAAAGTATGCGTACAAGAAGCCAAAACATAACCACTCTCTAAGCTATTTTTTGCAAGTTCATATTTTTTATTAACCTGCAAGGAGAAAAGTACAACAAAAAAACAAAAAAAAAATGATAAATAATTTTTTTTCATTAAAATCTTTAGACTATGTTCAAATGTTAAGTTAACTTAAAGGTAAGCATGTTTGTTTGTTTTTTTACATTCAAGTTCAAAACAACATTGAAAAAAATGAAAAACTTATTGGATTTTAAATATTGTAACAACACTCAAGATCAAAACGGTTTTTAGCTAGAGAGAATTCTCTTAGAAAGTGAACACCTATTTGAATTATTTTCCAAAAAACCTTATTATGGATATACTTTCTATTTGTAACGCAAAATTTGACCAAGACCCGTCAAATTGGAGAAGAATGTTTATCAAACAAAATGTGGAATCCTCATATGGTTAGATGGATTATTGACGTTGAACTCTTGATATATATTTTTAACCATCATTTCTATTTTCTCCGCAACAATTTATAAATCACCTACACAAATATGCGATTTATTTAAAATCAAGTGATACATGCAATTAAATATGACATTTATCCAAATATATACTAATAAGTTTAAGTTAAAAAAAAAACAAAAGTATATTTTGAATCAATGTCAAAGCAACAACTACGATCAATAAATTAATGACTACATGTATTTTATTTATAGTTATTACAATGTCACTTTTTGTTTGTAAGTTTAACACATGTATATTTTAACCATTGTGGTTTACATTTGTTTGAGACCATAATGACTACAAATTTGATAATTAGTTACCACTATAAATATGGATAACATTTTTCTTTTTTACTATTATTAGTGTGGATATTAGATCAACACTTTATTAAAGATTCCATTCGATTTACCACTATTAATAATGTGCACAGTTTATTCATTTAATCACCATTAATAGTACACAAGTCGAATTATAAGAGAAAATATGTATCAATTCACACTCATTGGTCACGTGGTGATTATGTCTTCGTTACATGAATAAATAATTTAAATCAAAATAAATCACTCGAAAAATTTCAAATGTTATATGGAGAACAATGATAAAAAAAACAGTTAAACAAACAATGAACATACAAAAGTAATAAAAATAATTGAAGCAATAACTCACCAGTAAAAATGTTTGCAAATAAAACTTCCCAATGAAAGAGCCCCCTCATTCCGAGATGTGTATTTACTACCTAAGTGGAGACAACGATTTGCCCATGAATTCACAAAATGCTATTTCCAAGGAAACCATATTTCTTCCAAATATGACAATATTTTTTAATTCACGTAAAGTAAGGTGTTACATTTTTCCCACAACACCACAAAAGTTTCCTTAGACTTTGATTTTACCACTTCAATCTATATTCAATAAAAATCCCACCATTCTTTGTCTAATGCATTGAAATCGGGTTTACATTTAGCATTGACATTTTTATTAATGTGCCATTAGCAAAGGAGTTTTTCCCCGGTTCCTACCGTTGTTCTTAAAAACTTTACTACTGTTGAACAGAAGCTATGTTTGAGAGTAAAAGCTCTCATTTCGTTGTTTTTGGTGCCAAGATCAATTAATTGACCGTACACGACAAAACTCGGTTGCAGTACACCGCCAATCATTATTAGAGTAAATAACGCTAATTTGGACCATTTTTTAAATTTTTTAAACCTGAAATACAATTCATAATTCTAATTTTTTTTTTACGTCTTTTAGGGATCTTTTTTTAATTTGCGTTAATAACGGAAGTACACTGTGATGGTTATAGTGTGGTGTACAAACAGGGTTTGTCTATACCAAAATGCACTTTTTGAAATATAAATGTAAAGAATATCATTTAATCTAATTGCGCACACATGTCAATAGGCACTAGAAAAAGATACGCAAACTCGAATCTTCAAATTTTGGCGTACGAATTGTCAAATTATGTACGGGTTTATATATTGATGTAGAGATTGATACGACGAGTATTTATTATCCAAAAAAATCCAAATTTGAGTTAGGGTGGCCTTCCATCAGACGAAAAGTGGGTTACACCGGGAATCGTAATTAGAGTAATGAAAAAATTGGAGTACAAAAACTAAAAAACACAATTAGAGTAATGTACGCTAATTTATGTGATAGAGTTGTTTCAACTATGAAGTTTACTCTAATTTATTTAAGTACTCTAATTTGGCACGGTAATATCCTCTACTGTAAATAAGGTATTCGTACAGAATTTGGCAAAACGTATAGTTTATCGTCACTATGACGTTTGCACTACGCGGTTTGTAAAAACGTAGTTACATGAAAGTGGCATTAATTAAATAATTCTTTGTATTTTTTTACTTAATAAAGTACAATTTTGCACGGTATGAGGTCATCCATACTCCACACTATTTAAAACGAACCAGTATTAGAATTAAAAACGCTAATTAAACTTTACCTTAAATATAATAATGAAAAAATTAGAATCATTTACTCTATTTCATGTGATAGAGTCGAAATTTCGAGCGACCGAATTAAAGTAATTTACTCTAATTACGATTCGCGGTGTAGTTACATAAATCGGCGGCTATATGTACTTAGTCGTATCGCTAATTTTGTTTTTATCCGCGAACAACATTACCAGGAATCTTGCCAATATTCTCCAAAGGTCTAGAAGGAAACAATGACCGTTGGAAATCTTTTCGCGAAGCATTCGTTTCGAAAGCTTCTGTAAATTGTGATGTACCTCGTACCTCGTCGAGAGGTACATCACCATTTACATAAAAATTTGAGCCGTGATATGCTTGATAATGAACATATGTGTCAAAACGGCAACCAACGGAAATCGAAAAAATATCACAAATGATACATCCATTCAAAAATACTAACCAAATCACAAAAGTGATATCGTAACAAACTTTCGTCACACTGTTTTGTTAGCGCCCACTCGTCACACTACTTGTGGAATTGTTCATTGGTCACGGGAAAAAAACACAAAGACAAAAACCCTAAAAAAATTAAGTTGGTATTTGACAAGGCGTGTGCAAAGAGTACAAAAATTATGTCGTACGATGACCTGGTCCACATATACATGGTACGCAAATGTATATTTCAAAGTTGAAGTTGGTCGGTGAGAATAATATTTGACGATTTTCAATATAATATCTTATCTTACGTGGTACCATTCAATTTTGAGCACTTGGATTACAAACTCTGCGCGATAGAACATCGATCGAAATGTAGCATCTTGTAATGTTGGTCGTACGATTACATAATTTCTTGATGGAACGCTATCCTTAGGGTGAGGTTATAATAGGACATTCTGTCATTGTACGACGAACATAACAGAATTCTACGATTTGAACGAAGTTCCATTACGCAAAGTCTGTAATCCACGTGTTCATAATTAAGTGGCACCACGTGAGTTAAGATCGGATATTAAAAATCGTCAATGATTTTCACACCGACCAAAAATCTTCATTTGTGTACCAAGTACGTGCATACAAGGTCATCGTTTAACATAACTTATGTACTCTTTGTAGACGCCTTGTCAGATAGCCCCTCATTTTTTTCAGGGGTTTTTGTTTTTTCGCTTAACGAGTAAGCGCTGCCAAAAATAGTGTGACGAATGGGTGGTAACAAAAATTGGGTGCCGAAAGTGCGTTATGATATTTCATTTGTATTTTCTGCTGGATTTTTTAATGCGTATATCATGTGCAACTTTTTTTTATTTCCGTTGGTTGCCACTGACACGTATGCTCATTATCCAACGTGTCGCGGCTAAAATTTTCTATAATTGGTGATGTACCTTTACAAAAACTTTTGAAGCGAATGCTTCGCGAAAAAATATCTAACGATCATTGTTAACTCCGAGACTTTTGGAGAATATTGGCAAGATTTGTTGTAATGTTGTTTTCCGGATAAAACAAAATAATAGGTAAGGCGTAGTACCGAGAGGTCCGAATTTTCTGTAAACAACCTCATTTTTCGCCTAATGGAACTTCACCCTTAGTGATTAATTAGTATATATGTTTTTTTTTTGTTTTTTTTTCCTAATTAGCGTTAATAACACAATTTTTTTTACGCTATTTATTCCTTTACTCTAATAGCGATTGGCGGTGTACTGTACCTTCCGCACAATTCTTTTGTGAACGGGGCCATGCGAGCATACGGGGCTTTTTGTATCGGGACAGTGACAGTACGAAACGGATTGCTCTTTGTTCCAAACATAGTTTAAAAGTAGGTGAAAGTAGGCCCATACAATATGCCTATTGTAAGCAAAACATACAATATGATCTTAAGACCCATATTGTATTGGACGTATTCGGACTAATTAAAACATTCAGACCAAAAATTGGACCAATTATAACATTGAGAACAATTTTTTTTATTTCCACCGTCAGATTCAAATGATCGGACAGCCGCTGATCAATCTAGCGATATAAGAAAATCACATGAAAAGCCCATAACACAACTTACGATAAAGGCGCCGACCAAAGGCCTACCATAAAAACGCCTACTTTTGAACTATGGTTCCAAGCCTCTGAAAGATTCACTCCCGTATAGTAAGATTAAGTGTTACTAGTAGAACAATGCATAGTCTTTACCAAACTGTACGACACGCATGACTTAGGGCACTTTCCCATGTTCTAAAGTTAGAGTTATTTTCTGTCGCTTTCCTCTATAACTTGGAAAAAAACGAGAAAATACGCAGCCGTACCAAAAAATTGAAATTACCACCGTACACGTTGCGTTACCTTGAAACTTTAACTGTACTGTAGTTTGTCGTCTATCGCGATGCAGTTTGTCGTTTAGCGCGTTTTGACCCACTTTTGCGTCCTTCCGGCTCATCTTCAAACTTTATATAAAATCACCTCGCAAGGTGATTTTAAACAAAGTTCCACGACGTGGGCGAATATGCATATGAATTCGCACGTGACGGCGGTTTTTGACAATTTTTTGTGCCCAGAGTACCAAAGAAAAAGCCTACTGCACGTTTCCAGCCTGTGCGAGACTTTTTCCGTGCGTTTTTTTCTGTACAGTAACCGTGGAGGGGGTCTTGACCAACGGACGCCATTTCGCAAAAGCGAAGTCCGTGAAAGCGCCTCTCTCTCTCTTCCTCTCCCACTAACGCGTATATCTCACAATTATTGCAATGAAAAAAGGCAAGAAAGGTATCAAATGAAAGATCTCTAACAAATATTTATATTGATTAACTTTTAGCTAATTTTGATAGCAAGTAAAGTGAGAACAGACAAAAAACAAAATCGGGAAACCATGGCGGAATGTTTTAGA
>JBBHKE010002533.1:32550-75220 GCA_037447655.1 Zygnema cylindricum | reverse complement strand
GAGGTAGCCGCCTCTCTCCCAACAAGCTTGTATAAATATTGTCATCTTTGCCACTCCATAATTAATTGCCTGGTTAGGCGTTTTTAGTGATTCTTTTTGGTGTGGACTCAGGGGAGTCCACACTCCACAAGGGCGCAGTCAGATTATCTATTTATCTGCTAGGGTAGCAGTTGCTCTCGTTGAAAGTGGGTTAGTCAAAAACTACCTAGAGGCTTCCTCAATTTTGGTCCAAATGAAGGACACAGAATTGCATGACAAACGTTACACGGTTTACTTTTGTCTGGGCATTCAAAAGAGCCATGCCCAATCTCGTTACAATTGTAACAAGCCATGTGAGAGGTATCACGTTGATATGAGCCTCTCCCCGGGCCCTGTGACCTGCCTCCTCGTCCACGATGTCCACCTCCTCTCCCTTTAGATCACTTAAAGATGTAAGCTCCTCCGTCATCCTCCTCTTGATAACTCTCATAAGACAACCACTTGTTTTCCTCTTTCGGTGTTGCTTTCTCCTTCTCCGTACTCTTAAAGTGATTGATAGCGTATGCCATTATCGGTTTTTCTCGCCCCCTGATAACCTCCTTCGCTACCGCAAACTTGCTTGGAAGAGTTTACCCCTACACTTGGACATTTTTCTTTAATGTTGTTTTCCTTTAAAAAAGAATTTTTATGTACGGACCTGTACGAAACGATACGGCCGTCAGTAAAAAACCCCACTTTTTTGCTAATAGAAGTCCACCATAATGGTAACATTCCATTAGGCGAAAAGTGGGGTTTGTTACTTGACGCCGTACGTTTTTGTACAGTGCCGTACCGAGCCGTACCAAATTATTTTTTTGTCAGACGAAACATCCTTACTAGAGAGTTGTGGGAAAGCTCCAATAATATAGGCGTAATTCTTGACCGTCGGATGTTTCATTTTTTTAAAACCTCAAAGCAATCGCGCATATCATCCAGTGGGACACAACTCTCCTCGCGAGGAGAGTTTTGTCCACTAGATGATTATCATTCATTACCATTGGTACACGTGAAAAAGAGAAAAAATATATACGTTGTACAAGCGATCACATGCGTGCACGTCCTACACGCCATGTGCCGCGTGACATGTTGGATGTAGGTCACCTGGAAATATCATCGCACCTTCCATCAAACATCCCCCGACATCCAAAGTTTGCCCGCGACCTACAAATTTTGAGGCGTCATTTTGCCATTCCGTTTCGAAGTTTTGATTTCCATTTTCAAAATCAAAATCTAGCGGCAAGCTTTACGTACGAATCATTAACTACCTCCAGTCGTACAAATATTTAGTTATTGAAATTCTGAGACCTTTATTAGTACTCAGAGTAGGCAGCTTATCAAAAGCCCCTAGGATAACCTCAATCCCATAGTCTTTGTATGTGTCTTATTGACACCCTGAAAAAACACAGACTGACTAGACTTTACCCTTGTGTAGCCTGAACTCCCCTAAGTCCGCAGCAAAAATAATCAATGAATTTGCTCCCTTGAGCATTAAATTATTGATGGTCAAAGATGACCTTTTATACAGATGCTCTCTGGGAGAGAGGCGGTTACTTCTAATTCTCTTAAGTCCGAAACCCCTCTCTAATCCCTCTACTACTGAAGTACGGAGACAATCAAATCACTGTACAATAGAGAAAGGTACTTGGCCCGGAGTACTTTCTGTACAGCCATTCTACGGCATGGCCAAGAAGACGACGCCTGCCATATCCGGGTTTGCCATGTTATGTACGGAGACGTCGCTATCCAATGTCATGTTGCCACGTGTTACCTGGTGTGGCTGTGACCGCAAACCGCCAAAACGTCCATTTCGCGATGCAGGCTTCTTTCTCTACCGTTCGATTGATATCGGCCTTAATTCAGGGTCGTTTAAAATACAATTAATATCTTTCGATGTAACCCTATCAAACTATCTTTATGTGATTGTGGTCTGTTCGTCAATTAAATGAACTTTTATATTTCCACCTAGTTAAGTAGCTATCGTACCCTATATACTTCAACACAGGTGCTAGGCTACATGGTAGCGACACTAGGCTACTTAGACGGACGGTAGGTACCAAGATCAAATCCTGGGTCCGTCAACCTTTTTGGTAATTTTACCATAAGGGCTGCCTCTTCATTTTAAGGGAAGCATAGGCTGCCATGGCTCTAGCTTCCTCTCCAGCCTTCAGTGACTACGGCAAGTATGGGGGCTAGAGAGAGAAGTTAGAAACAGGCTGCCTCTGGTTTTTCCTTCGCGTTTAGATCAATTAAGAAACCTAGAAAATACATAAGAAAACTTTTAATTTCAACACTCCCCTTATTTTTTAGTCACTTTTAAGTTTAAGTCCACACTTTTCTCTGCTAAAAATTAATTTAGAAGAAGGCACAGGCTTTGTCATCATGTCTGCCACCATCTCACTGTCTGGTCTATACTCTAGACTTAATATTTTGTTCTCCACCTTTTCCCTGACAAAGCTAACTGTGATATCCATGTGTTTTGCTTTAAGTTAATATTTAGGATTAGCAGCAATCGCAATTGCCGCTTGATTATCACAGAATAATTTATGAATTCCACTTTTAAGATGCCCCGATTCACCAAGCATGGATTTGACCCACATCAACTCCTTCACAGCAGAGAAAGATGCCATATACTCTCCTCTATGGTGGATTGGGCAATGACCTTTTGCTGCTTATTGCTCGTACAACAAGCACCATTACCCACATACAACACAAATCCACATGTAAATCTTCTCACCGGAGCATCCCTATAGCTAGCATCACTCCAAGTGGTGATGTCAGTATTTTCCCCTCCCAGATTAAGCCATAGATCCCTAGTTCCTATGAGACATCTGAGGACCCTCTTAGCTGCTTCCCAATCCTTTTTGGTAGGAGCATTCAGACTCCTACTTAATAAGCTACGCCTCCAAAAGATAATACTACCACGAAGTCTCAACCAATATATATATAGGTTCACGACTAGAAACGCGTAAGAGTCAACGTCGTTCAAGTTGAACCGACTTGAACAACACGGTACGACTAGAAAAGTCAACCGCGAACCAACTTGAATCACACGGTACGACTTGAACTTACGTGAACCGAAACTACCAAGCAATTTCCACGTCACTTCTATAGTTCTATTCAAACATACGTGAAACATAACGAACATTTAATCTCTACGTCACTTCAAAATATCCAGCGACGAAACTACTTTGTCGTTGGTACTTCAAACATCCAGCGACGAAACTGTTTCGTCGCTGGTCGTCGCTGCTTTAGCTACGAGAATGACTCGTCGCTAAAAGAGTTCTCAGTACCAAATCCTAACAAGTATCACAACCCTAATAACTGTGGATAGTAGTGCATGACGTTATACAAAGCGGGATTTGGGCGGCTACATAAAGACCAAATCTTTTAGTCAAAGTTGACCGATGAAAGAAAAAAAAGAAAAAGACCAAACGTACAATGTGGAGACCGTACTTGAATAAGTGGAGTTCGGACAAGTTAACTCGGGACAAAAAAAGACTTAAGTAAACATAGCACTAACAAGTGGAATATGGTCAAGTTCACTTAGGACAAAAGAAGCTAAAGTAGAAGTCCGTATTCAAGAGAGAAAAACATAACATGAAATTACCGTT
Organism: Zygnema cylindricum; assembly: GCA_037447655.1. Taxonomy (NCBI): domain Eukaryota; kingdom Viridiplantae; phylum Streptophyta; class Zygnematophyceae; order Zygnematales; family Zygnemataceae; genus Zygnema; species Zygnema cylindricum. The sequence goes on along the minus strand of JBBHKE010002533.1, from coordinate 71,591 downwards.
ATCACCTCCTCTCAAGCTAAAACTACAAAGACGTGTTAAGATGGAAATAAAGGGAAATCTAGGAACTTACAAAGAAGAGGACGAAAGCCAAGGAGAAATGATGGTGTTATACTGATATTGGATGTCGATATGCTTGGTGCGCTTATGGTGAACAAGATTCTTGATCAAGGCGAGGGCGCCTTAAGATTTGGAGTAGATGAGAGTGGGTCTAAGAGAAGGAAAACCCATATTGGCCACCAAGCCAAACAACCACTTTGGCGGCATGGCAAGCAACCATGTATTTGGCCACACTACTGGAGCAAGTCGTTGTAGGTTGTTTCCTGCAAGACCAAGAAATAAGCCCATTGTCCAAGACAAAAACATGAGCCAGTAGTGGAGCGGCCAGATAGCTCATCTTGGGCCCAGTCGAAGTCTACACAACCGAGGAGGGTAGTGGAACCAGAGGAATAGTGAGGCAGAGGGTTTTAGTGCCTTATAAATAGCAAAAGACTCGTTTAGCGGCTCAAAGATGCTCTTGAGAAGGTCATTGAAGGAATTGACTAAACTTTGTGACGGCCGTGGCAATATCTGGTCAAGTTGCTTGAATGGCTTACATAAAAACACCTACTAAAAAGCAGTAAGTAGCATGGAGGGGAGGAGGGAGGAGGGTGTCGATAGCGAGGACAAGGGGAGAATTGGCATCCAAACGGGTGGAAATAGAGGAGCAATCAATCATGCAAAAACTTCGAGGAGATCAAAGATGAAAGTTTCCTGAGAAAGGCAAAGAGTCTTAGTGGAGCGATTTCAAATGACCAAGATTCTAAGGTAGTAGGTAAGTTCACCTAGGTACCTCATGTCAAAATGGCGTTGAAGAACTTTGGCGGTGGAAATTTGAGAGAGAGAGGGACCAACAAAAAATAAAGAAAAGAAAAATATTACTCTCTTTCCCTACATAATTTCATCTAATCTTTCGACAAAAAAAAAAAAAACACAGCAATGAAAGAAAACAAAAGCTGGATTAGAAGTATGGTTTGCCACTAACACGGTCCTGATTTTATCGGCGTTGAGGTCACTTGGCTAAAATCATAGTTTCTTTGGAGGTTTTTCTGCCATAATGGACGACTAACATTTATGAGGTAGAAAAGACATTTTGAAGGATTTGTGGGATCCAAGATTTCCACTGGTATAAAACTCACCTGATCCTGCGATGACTGAAAGGAACAGAAAGAGGAGAGAGAGAGAGAGAGGGAGAGAGGCGCCATCCTTTACGCGATAAAGTTGCAGGGACGGCCGGTAGGACTCCATTCAGTGCTAGGTTGGTTGGAAAGTCAAACGAAAGAAATATTTCGTTGGGTTTCTCTCGGCAGGGAGAGAGAGATTGTTTTCAAAGGAGAGAATGGTTGCGAAGCGCAGAAACCGAGCTGATAAGTGTCGGAAGTATCTTACTAATTGGCATTTTGTGGGGCGGGAAGATATATTCCAGATCTTGTCATCTCTAAAAAAAATTAAGACCTGTGGTTGTCTCCTCTGTTGCGCTGTTTGTGGGCAGAGTTTGTCTGTCTGCACGTCTGTACGGAAAAGTCTGTATGACAAGATACGTAACGGGCATGATAAACACGGCAAGGTTCATGCTCTTGTGCCGGACGGGCGCGATAAACAGTACACGGCCCATGCTCGTGTAACGGGCATTGATTTACCGAATAGATATGTGGGTATAAAAGTAGAGAATTGCTAATCTCAGTAACAATTATTGCTGCGCGCAGATATTTGCATGAGGTTGTCAGAAATTGTACATTTTAAACGTACGTACAATTGAGTTTAGATTTGACGGTCAATCCGTCGAACAACTTTGACTTCCGAAATATTGTAACAACCGGTTAAAAAGTACCGCGTTTGCGAACGTCGACCGTCATAAAAAAAACAGCAATTCACACGGCCGGCCAAGGTTTACGGGTAACAAAACTGCGGCAACCACATGGAATTAAGAGTGCTGCGCGCAGACACTTTCTCACTTTACGCGAGCTCCAATATGAGAGCACATGTTGGCATTTGTATTAGCCGCAAAATTAAAATCTGACCGTAAATAGTGTGGCTTGATTTGGTCGCGCGTGACGACGCGCATATTTTTTGTTTACTTACATCGATATTTTTAAGCGGGTCCGTTTTTTTATCGTGTACGAAGTTTATTTCGTTTCGTGCGAGTAAATTTATCAATATCACGTCGTCCTTTAATTTCCGTGTGTGGCGTTCCATCAGTCGAAAAGTGGGGTACAATACATTACACCGTGAATCGCTTATAGTGTAAAGAAATTATTAGTGTTAAAAAACATTAATTAATATTAATTCTAATTTAGTGCCAAGAGACGTGGCAGAGATTATGGTCCACGCCTTCAAATAGCGTTATTAATTCTAGTTAACGTTCGAGGGTCAAAATTTGGGGGCGCGAACATAGTATTATTAACGCTATAAGCGATTCACAGTATATTTTACACCGTGAATCGCTACTACACCGCCAATCGTTATTAGCGTTGTGTACGCTAATTCCGTCCCGCTTTTTTTTTTTTTATTCTCCATTAGTGTAGTTCATTCTATTTTTTTCTTTATTCTATTTAGGGTTATTTTCAGTACGTTGTCTCTTAAATAGAGTGGTGTACGGTCAGTGTCAGACCGTACATAAATGTACCTTTTTAAATTAAAAAGTACAATAAATTAGTTTAAGTAACCGCAGACGCATGAGAATGTGCGTTCTAAAAAGGAAATAAAACAAGGTCGTAAAAAATCCAGCTCGCACATATTCGTCCAACAGCCGCGTTTCTACCGTGTTAATGTACGATTTGTGTACGATTTGTCAGATTTTGTACGGAGACCTACATTAGTGTAAGCATGTTTGCGACCGACATTTTTTTATTCAAAGATCCAAATTACCATAACCAAACAATTAGAATGTATGATTTTTCCAAAATTTCCAAATTCTTAAATAGCGTACACCACGGTAATTATTTTTATACGCTAAAAAAACTTACACGCTAATAACGATTGGCGGTATAGCGCTGAGAAATTATTACCGTGAAAAAACCATTAGTGTTATTAACTCTAATTTGGGATTTTTTTTTTTTTTTTTAAGAAATTTAACTCTAATTAAATCTTAATTGTAATTTGGGTTTATTCCCGTACTACATGTCGGTGACGAAAATTTCTATGGTAAAATTGGTAGACGTATAGAATTTCTGAACTCGTACATCGTCGCGTGATGATGATGTTCGCACTTGGCGATCTACTGTGACGCAATTATGTGTTAACGTTATACCGTTAATTGTTAACGTGACACCGTAAATTGTGTAACTTTTGTCGTTACAATATTTGCAAAGGGTGGAGTTTTACAAAAAGATTTACGTTGTCAACACAAAAAGGTCGTCACTTGTCTGTTGCATTAAAGTAAATTCGAACTAAAAACGTCATTTCACTTTAATAACATCGCGGAATAATGGTTATGTAATAGTTAATTGACATTAATATGTCACTTAACTCTAAAAAGAGTGATCCTCGATGACAAAGTTTGAAAATTTAACAGATATTAGAGTTAATGTTAACACTAAATGGGTCGTGAATGCAAAAAAATATCACTAAACTTGTGTAAAGCGTCGTATGATTGGTCGCTTAAACATACACGTGGCATATTTATCACCCACATAAACAGTATGGCTGTAAAACAACGAGGATAACATAATAGAAACCGTTTTTCCCTAACAACACCCATCCAAAAACGATCCATACATTCAATAAACTGCAACGCTTTCCATGGTTCTCTCACAAAACTCTTTGTCGCTTACTACGTGCGTACCAAATTCACGCAAATTTTTGCATGTTCCCTCTTTCACAGTGACGTTTTTTTTTTAATATTAGAATATGAAATTTGGAATAAAACATGAAAAATTGTTTTTTGAACAGCGAAAGCTTTAAAAAGGGTTTCCCACCTTTTTTCCCCTCACCTCTTCCTTTTTTGGTATATATATATCACGTTGAATCCCACCAAGGCACTATCAACCCACCTTTTGCACTTTCTTTGGTTGCTCTATTTGGTTTTCTTTGCTTCACCTTTGCTCTAAAATTCAACGGTTGCTTTTTTATTTAAAAAATGTTTCATAGGGTAAATACCATGTTTCCTTATTATGTTGCGAAAAACTGCGGTAGGGCCAAAATCCCTCCATCCCTGGTTAAAGAGGAGATCGAGAGGAGCGAAATCCCCAAATCCCAAGTACAAAATGAGGAGGGGGGATTACCAAACGGGGAGCCTCTCGTGGAAACGCTACAATGCGAGATGTGGACATGCACCGTGGATATTACACGAACATCCCAACGACAGCTCGGAAAACACAGCATGTCTCTAGAAAGATTGCTCGCATGCAAGTAATTAATTGGATGATCAACGATTGCCAAGCTCATGGAAACAAGAACCTTTTTCCATGGACAATGGAAAAGTTCCCAAAACACTTCACGGGGTAATTCTCAACAAATATGTGATTTTACCATTCCTCTTCGCTTTTATCTCACTAGTCTTCCCCTCTTTCTTCTATTCCCCCTCCCTCTCTTTATACTCTCCCCCCTCGCCCTCTAAAATTCTAAGACCTCCATAGGCCCACAAAATAGGCAGCTCACCAGAAGCCAATAGGATAGCCTTGACCTACTTCTATATTCTCAAGAATCCCGTGCCACCTTGGTAAGCAGTGACACTGACCAACTTCAATCTTGAAAAGAATAGACTACTCTAAGTCTGTTGGAAAAAAAATCATTCAATTTTCTCCCCTGAACAATATGTTATTGATGGCCAAAGTTGGCCTATTTGTACAGATGCACTCTAGGAGAGAGGGCATCAAAATATTCTAAGTCTTAGACTACCTACTCACAAAACCTATCTACTAAACCCTCAACCAATAGAAGGACTAAAAATTATATCGACACTATTACACAAAAATGTATAAGCTGCCAATAAAACCGTAAGACTACTGTACGTCACCAATAAGGTTGTTGTACGTCACCGCTAAGGTTATTGTACCTTCTATGTTTACCGCCATGGACTTGGCGTGTCCTCTTCCGCGTACCATTGACAAATCGCCATGTGTCATTTTGAGGGAGTTTTTACGCAGGCCTCCTAAAAAGACCATTCCGGGCGGCCGGCTCACACGCCGCTCATTCGATCACATGTTGCTTCAATATTCGTGAGTCTGATTCAAACAGCTCACAGAATTTTCATTGCGTGGGCCGTACAATTTGCGTTACCCTCAAATGACAACGCTTATTAATGTTCATATACATATCGCACTTTATATTTGTTAAAAAGAGGTAATTAATAGGTAATTAATAGTTCACTTATCTATTTTAGTAAGACTCAAGAAAGAGAAGAGAGGATCAAAGGCACGCCATGGCTGCCGTTTTATTTAGAAGGTGGCAGACTGAAGTAGAGAGCATTTTTACCTAAATGTTGCCTACGCCCGGATTTTAGCCTGGGTCTACGGACTACTATGTAGACGTACGCCATATCCACTAAGGCATTAACAAAACGATACACATGAAAGGTTTCTTGAATACTTAAACTTTGACGCGACGGCAAATTTGCACCAAATTGACGACAACACGTATATGAAACAATTCATGCACGGACGCGAATTAAAGCCGTGTTGATACCTTAATCAGAGGGCCATCATTGCAGCCGCCACCCAAATAAGCTTTTGACGGCTTTTGGAGATAGCGTCATGCGATGCCACCTGGCGTCATATTATTGGATACCGTACAATATGGGAGGAGGAACCATGACTCCTGATTTGACAGGCGTTACCTTGAAGGCAATGTCGTACAATGGCAGTATGAATAATACATCGCCCACTGTACCTTCTTATATTATACAATGTTCTTATTGGACTAGGGTTTAGTAGTAGGTAGTCGTGAGTAGGCAGACCAAGACCTAGTGAAATTTAGGTACCTCTCTCTAAGAGAGCTTGTAACTATAAAAGTCATCTTTAACCCGCCATAACTTATTGCTCAGGCAAGAAAATTCAGTGATTCGTTTTACTTTGGACTCAAGGGAGTCTCGTCCTCACAAAAGTGATGGTGGTCACAATATTTTTTTGCCTGGAAGACACTTATTTAGTTGGAAAGTGGAAGGGGAAAATATTATCTTATAGGTTTTAAGTATGCTACTCATTTTGTGTGTTAATGGAGACCACTGAATTGCATGTTATGGGACTACCCTCTAGGGTGCCCATATGTGATGGATCAGACTTTTTTTATTTGGGAAATGATGATGGAGGGAGAACTCTTTGAGAAGCAGTAATCGAGCATAGTGTCTGGAAAAATTCGATGCCTACCTCCACCGGGGCATAAAGGAACACGTTTTTCTCGCAACTCCACCACTACAACCGCCAAAACATCTACCACTATAACCGATGATGGCGAGGAAGGGTAGAAAATTGTCATAGAAGAAGTAAATGGAGGAGTTGCATCTCAAGAGACTCTATTGTCAAGGACGAAAATGGCACCAACAACACCAGCAATGGTAACAAGGAATTAGACCGAACGGTCAGAGTATAAAAAGTGGAACTATAAAGATGATGAAACTACCATTTTAGGAGAGGGAGTTCAGGTGTACAAGCGTTGTATGCAAGATTTGATTAGCGGAAGCGTGATGAGGAGAAACGGAAAGATCTCAATCGAAACGTCGGAGGAAGAGGACAAGGAGGGGACAGGTTTGATCGACAAGGGAGAGGAAATCCTTGAGGAAGACTATGTCACTTGTGCAAGAAATCGGGACACTCTATATTGATTATGTTAAACTTGCGGAACTCCAACTGAAAGATGGTTAAGAAACCTCAAGGGATGGAGGAAAGAAAAAATCTTTCTTGACTCAATTTCATGATGAAGAAGAGGACAAAGCAACTGGATTGGAAGAAGAGCATGAGGAGCTTTTCCTTACCCCAAAAACCAGTGACAAGCATGTCGACATACCACGGAGATAGAAGTGTGCTTTCGGAGGTAAGAATGACCCAGCCGAGGATGGGTGGTAACCTAAGAAATACAATAAACACCTCACATTTTAACACTCCCCTTATTTTCTAGTCATATTTCTTTAAATCCACACATTATTCTACTCAATTTTAATTTATGAGATGGGACTGGTTTTGTCATGATATCTGCTACTATTTCCCCCTTTGGTTTATACTCCAAAATCACAATTTTGTTTTCAACTTTCTCTTTTACAAAGCTTAGCCTTATATCTATATGCTTAATTTTGAAATGGTGTTTTGGATTGGCTGGAATTGCAATGGCATCTTGGTTATCACAAAACACCTTATGAATTCCAACTTTCATGAACCCAAATTCTTGCAAAAGAGACTTCACCCACATCAGTTCTTTGAGTGCATAAAAAGAGGCCATGTACTCAACCTCCATAGTGGACTGAGCAACCATCTTTTGTTGTTTATTGCTCCAGCAACAAGCCCCATTCCCAACATAAAAAACATATCCAGATGTACATCTTCTCATAAGAGCATCCCCATAGCTGGCATCACTCCAACTGGTGATGTCAGTATTTTCCCCTCCCACATGCAACCAAAGGTCCCTAGTTCCTATCAAATATATCATGGCCCTTTTGGCTGCCTCCCAATCTTTCTTTCGAGGATCATTATGACTCCTACTAAGCATTCCTACTACTGCAGTTATATCTGGCCTGGTACAACACATAAAGTAAATTAGACTTCCAACGACCTATGTATAAGGAATTGATTTCATAAACTCTCTCTCTCTCTTTAAAGCTAATTTTTTTATCAAGAATGATCACTCCTCCTTCTACACTCCCATCACTTATGTTTTTCAAGTCCATGGGAGTGGTAAAATTGTTTGGTTTATCCATCTGAAATTTTTCTAACATATCTCCGATAGCCTCTTTCTGAGTTAATCTGAATATTCTTTTCTCCCTATCTCTTTCCATCTAAATTCCTATAATATATATTGCCTCCCTAATTCTTTCATATCAAACCTGCTTCTTAAATATTTCTTTAACTTATTGATGTTTTTTATAGACTTACTCAATACCAGCAAATCATTCACGTAGACAAGAATAAAAATGATCATCTTTTCATCTTGAAACATATATATAGAGTGGTCAGAACTGATTCTGACATTTCCCAGATTGGTTAGAAATTCGTTCAATTTCTTGTTCCATTGTTTGTGTGTCTATTTCAGCCCATATAGAGACTTAATAGGTTTGCAAACTTTACTCTCCTCCCTTTTCTCAAAAAATCTTTCTGGTTGTTTCATAAAAATCTTTTCCTATAACTCACCGATGAGGAAGGCAGTTTTGATATCCATCTGATGAATTTCCATGTCTTACGCTGCAGCTAGACTAAGGAGAATCTTTACAAAGGGAAAGCGTACCACTGGTGCAAATGTCTCTTCATAGTCAATCTCCTCCTTTTGAGTAAAACCCTTTGCTACTAGTCTAGCTTTGTAACTCTCAATGGTATTATTAGGATTCAGTTTTAGTTTAAACACCCATTTCCACCAAATAGGTTTTGTGTTTGGGGGACAATCCACTAACTCCCACATATTAGCTTCTATAATGGAAGTCATTTGATCATTAATTTTAACCCACCTCTTTTAGAATATTCACGCTTAAGTTCGAGGTTTCAGGGTAGACGACTTTGTTACCTTGTGAACTTTGCTTTTTTTGTTTTTCTGCCTCCTCAAATCGAGCTGGTTAGATGTATTTGTTTTAAATCTACTTTATTTTGCTTTGTTTGGTAGCCATTTTGTTTGCGGTACGTTTCGGCTGACACACCCGCTCATTCACTCATTCTAATTTATTCCTTTGAATATTTAGGGATATTGACTTTCCTTCATCTATTACAACTAGATGCTTGACCATTATAATATATTTTCTCTCGAGATCATAGACTCGATATCCTTTGACATCCTCATTATATCCCACTAGATATCGCGGCTTTCCTTTGGCATCTAGTTCCAATCTTTTCGGTCAAAATTCAGACTACAAACTTGACTCCCAAATACTTTCAAATGAGACACATCTGGCTTTTTTCGAACCCATCTCTTGTGTGTTTCCCCTTTAATAGTTGTAGTAAGAAATTCATTTTTGATATAATTTTCACCATTCATAGCTTTGGACCAAAAGCGTTTTCCTACCTTCTTATGTGTTAGCATGCTTCTAGCACTATCACTTAGAGTTCTATTTAGCCTTTATGCTACACGTTTTTGCTTTGGATTATCTAGGACAGTCATTTGATGTTGTACTCCCTCATCTCTCAAAAAATCCTCAAACTGGTTAGATGTGTACTCTCCCCCATTATCACGTCGTATTCTCTTAATGGGGGTTCCGTGCAGCTTCTCACTCCATGCTTTATATTCTTTAAAGTAAAGTGGTGAATCAAACTTTTTTCTGAGAGGGAAAACTCTAGAGCATTTGGACAAGTCATCAGTTATGGTTAACATAAACCTTTTTCCTCCTACCGAAGGTACTTTAACAGGTCCCCAGATGTCGGTGTGTACAAGATCGAACACCCTTTCCCCTTTATATGTGGCAAATTTGGGAAAGAGCAATCTATGAGCCTTACCTTATGCACAGCCACTACAATCATCCATCACTTCACTATCTCCAAAGTTAATCCCTTCCACTACACCTTGTTTTTGATTTCCTTCAATCTGTCCCAATGCACATGCCCCTGCCGCTTATGCCATATCATTATCTCAGGGACACCAATATAACAAACATTCTTATATTCATTGCTGAAGTTAAGCCTAAACATTCCTTGGATACCCTTGTCAGCAGTGAAATAGACCTCATCATCATACTTTGCTGTGAAAATTCCCTTCCTAGAGCAAGTCTCAAAATATTTATCGTCTAATACAAAGGTAGAGATTAGATTCTTGCTTAGGTTAGGAATACATAGTACATTCGAGAATGTAACTATAGACGTTTGACCCTCCACTATTACCTTTAGATCTACCGATCTCACAAGATCTGTTGTTACTACTCTCCCATCCCCATATTCTATCTCTAAAGTGGGAATCTTGTTGTTCTACAACCACCGGTGCACGTGGAGGAGCAGCAGTAGTAGTAGAAGTAGACATGATACACTCTTAGAAGCTATCAAGAATACTTCCAAACAACTATTTTGAAGTGTTCACCAAATAAGCATTCAAACTTCACAAAACTCAATCAAAATATAGAGCAGCATAAACACTGACAACTCCCAAAGTTTCAGTACAATTGACCCAACAACACTCAAGATATAAGACTGAGAAGTTTCCGAAAAACTATCTGCAGTTTTACTACTTGGGAGTCTAAATACATAAACTGTTCTACGTCCTAAGTCTTATACTAGCAGTGAGTGTCTACACTCAATTGTTCTATTAGATAATGTTGTACCACCGATACAAGTGTTGCTAACGGATACGTCCAAAAAACTAAACTTCCACTGAGATCTAAGTATTTATAGTCACACTAAAAGCTGATCTACCATTGTGCAATTCCACTACTAAAATATCTATACAAGTGATTTGTTCAAATACCTGCCGTCGGCTTAGTGACACTTTCTCTGAATACGTCCATTTGGTTGTTGCAAAACACCTGCTAGTATGTTACTTCTTTATCCTCTTATGAATCTTGTTTGTGGACTTCATTCATATTAACCGCAGCTGCGCAGTCCAATCCCAGATCATATTCAAGTATATCTGACTTCGTTGTTGCTGCGTTGTCCCATACAAAAATAGTCGCAGCGGCGTTTGTCTAGTCTGCGTCGTAGCTGTGTTGTCCGTACAGTCAGTATCAAAAATTACCGCAGTTGCGCTTGTCCTATTTGCGTCACAGCTGCATTGTTCCGCTCGATGTGTGACATGTGTACGCGGGTGTTTGTGACATTCGAAATACCTGCACTATGCTTGAAGTGACGACGCGTGTCCTTGTGGATCTATCTTTCAGTCGTCCTATTTAATTTGCTAAGACTTAAAGCTTTCCAGAAACAACAAATCTTTCTCAGTTTAGTAAACAATTGCTTTTCCCAGCACATATGCATGGAGGCACCCGAGTCAATGATCCAACTTTCCTTTGGATCTTCTCGGAAAGCTCCGATTGCACATTTTTTCCTCCTTGGTATCTCTTTCTCCTCTAGCTTTTCGTTGAGAAGAAGCTCCCCGTCCTCTTCATCAAAGATCTCCTCCTCTCCAAGCTCCTTTTTCCCCTAGGTGGTAATGAGAGCCTTCTTCTTTCAGGTAGGAGCACCAGATTTGGTCTCTCTGAGCCTTAGCTCTATCAGCTTGGTGCAGTGTGCTATGTAGTGACCATGTTTCTTGCAAAAATGGCAAAGCCCCTTTGGTGGCCGAGGTCCGAGTCCATCCGGTTGACCTCCTCTACCTCTTCCACCAAAATTCCCATAAGGCTTCTTGGTTTGTTGGTCTCTCCAATTGGTTCCGGTGGCCAAGGCTTGACCGCTCTTTCCTCCACTTTGAAGCTCAATTGTATTATCTTTGACCAATATTATTCCAACCAATGTATTCCATATCCACTTGCTGTCGGGTAGGTCTTTAACTCTATTGAAAATATTGTTGTTCTCCTCTAGGATTTTCATCAACAAGGTATTCGCCTTCTCCTTTTTAGATTCCACCTTTTCTGCATCCAACAGATGTGTCGACACATGTCCCATCCACCACATCTATAAGCTCCCTCAACTTGAAGTAGCTCTCCATAGTACTCCTCCAACAATATTATTCAGTTCCATCAAGACTAGGTAAGTAAGATTCATCCAATATGGGTAGCCATGGGCGTGGGCCCATAACCGGTTGTCCATAGCCATTTTCAGCCACGGATTTACCCTCGGAAGCACCACATACTACCCAAAAACAGCCTACTTTGAATCAACACATAATTCTACAAAAAGAACAAAACAAGCTGAAACTACATTCAAAGATATTTTTTAGACTATAGAATAACCTCACAAAGTGTGAGACAAAAATAATAAACAGAGTGATCACATCATCTAGTCAAAGTTGCAGAAAAACAGTCTGCCATAACTTTAATAAAACGACCAACTTCACAATGAAGTAAAACACTAACCAGACACACAATATGCCTGAAAATATGTGAAAATATTAATAAGATAAATAGAAACACACATACAGATTTTTGGATAATTTAACCTACAGATCTGAGAGTAATCCTTAGATAAAATTACCAAAAAACACCATAAACAGTTTTTGGTCCAAAAAGTTCCTGCGTGCGAAAATCATATACACTGAAGCCGAACTTACGGAGGCATACCAGCCGTACAATAACTACCTACGGTGAGTATAATCGAACCGAACAAGGTACGTGATACAAAAAGAATCATACACTAATCAGCTAACCACACAAAAACAAAAATCTGTTGAACCAAATATTTACAAAGAAGTAGGATTCTGTATGCCACGTCATTTGTCGTGTATGTGGTTCACACGGACCAGAATTTGTTGGCGGTTTCCGTCCGCCACCTAGATATCAAATTAGGCACCGTAGACAAATCTCCATGTGCCATTTCGTCCTCAAGTGTATCTATGCACCAACAACTGGATATTATGGAGTGTCTTCTTTCTTGTAGTGACGTGTGTCTCAGGAGTGTATACAAAGGTGTACTCCCTACCGATCTATTGTAACATCAATTCTGGTGTGTAAAGAACCAAACTTACAACCAAACATATGCTAAGTCGTGAAACTCTCTCTCCCTCACACTCAGGGCATAGAGAGGACTAAAGCTTTTCAAAATAACACCGTACGACCGGCGTACACTCAAAAACATTTCGAACATTAAACATCGGATCGCTTCGCGATCCGCGGTTCATTTCCTATACTTGTTTGCGCCACTCAATTAGTCCTTTATGTCCCTTTAAATTTATCGGTGCATTTACTCCCCCAATCCGTGAATCAATTCAAACCTCCACATTAAATCTAATTATCAAGGTACGTACGAAACGTCGCGTGCGCACAAAATGTTGATATTTGGGTATTTTCTAGGGTTTTACTAGATAGAAAAAGAGTAGAGGCAGCCTGCCTCTGACTCCCTTCTCCAAGCCCCCACACTTGTTGTAGTGACTAAAGGTTGGAGAGGAAGCTAGAGCCATGGCTGCCCATGCTGCCCAGAGAGAGACAGGTTGTAGTATTTGGTTGGTTTACCAAAAGTATTGACGGACCCAGGAATTGATCCTGGAACCTGCCCTTCGTCAATGTAGCCGTTAGCTTTGTCCGTTTACTCTAAGACTAGTGCTAGAACGTATAGGGTTTGATAATTATATAAATATGTACGCGTAGACGAATTCATTTAACGGCGTGAATAGATCTTTAGTACATAGAAACAGTTTAGAGTATTACGATTTACACGAAACTAATACCGCGCATTTGTTTTGACAGCGAAACAAATACCGCGCACATATTTTTGACGGGTAAGAATAAATACCGGATTTAATCGACGGCTGTGGTGGTAGCCAAGATTCCGAAATGGCAGCCTTGGCGTTTTCTTATGCCGCCACCCCGGATGACATGTGGAAATGCGCTGGAGGATTGCGGAATCTTCGGAGCGCAAGATAACAAGTTTGGATGTGACATTTGTCACTCGTATGGTCCTGCCGTACAGTTGCCGTACAGAAAGTACTCCGGCGATTGTACTTTCATGTACGGTACAGTCCTGTGATTGGCGCCGTACTTTAGTAGAAGGGGTTTAGAGAGGGACTAGGACTTAGAATATTTCTGGTAGGTAGCTGACTCTCCCTGAGAGCACCTTGTATAAATGGCAAACTTTGGCCAGCCATAACAATGAACTCAGTTGACCAAATTCAGTGGTTCTTTTTCCTGCGGACTCAGGGGAGTCCAGGCTACACATGGGTGTAGTCGGTCAGAGTGTTTGCCAGCCAGGGTGGTTGCATTTCTAAGGGAAAGTCAAAGTGGGTAAATGTGTCCAAATCTCATATTCTAACTTTGCATTCTGTGGTAGAACTGAGCACACAGAAAGTCTTATTTCACAGGGGTGAAGCTGTAATGGGGTTCTGATTGTCAACGGGTCAACCATTTGGGTTTATATAAACTTGGAGTCGGCACTATCTAGATTAGCTTCTTTTGATCTGCAAATTCTGTGTGGCAATGTAGCCCATAGAATTTCACAAAATGTCACGTACGCACGAAACTAATTTTTCAAAGCAACATTTTTCAGTTATGTTGGGGGTTTTTTTGATACGTGTTAGTTTTCTCCTTGATGTTTTGTTTGCTGGGTTTTGCTTTTTTGGGTGTTTTCGATTTCCCTGCCATCCTTTCGTATTTTCATTGTTTTTGCCTTGATTTTCCTTTTTGTTTTTTCCCTCGTCGTGTGGTTTTTTTAGTTTTAGCAATGCTACTTCTTTTTGTTCCTATGGACTCAGATGGTTTACCATCGCGCCTTTTAATAAAGTCGGCCCCTCAGTACACAATAGAAACTACATTAACAAAACACGGGAAAATGAAAAAATGTTGTCTTGCCACAAAAATTACCAAACTTTTGACTCATTCACTACACCTCACACCATGATGATAAAATATAGAACTTTTACACCTTTCTAGGGTTTTTAGGACATGGACAATATTGAAAAGAAAGAAGTCCGTGAGCTCCATTCGACAAATTTGTCGCATGCAATTCGAAATCTATATGCACCAACCCATCAGTTTCCGTGCGCAAAAGTGCGATTTAAGTTCGGAAGTTAATGCGCATTTTCAGTACGTCTTCAATCTCGAATTCGTACACGTCAATCAAATCGTCGACGCTTTGTACTTTAGCCGTGAGTCACGTCACCTTGATGTCACCTCTCGCACGGTCACAAAAATCGCCCTCATGTTTAATGCTTCACTTCTGCGCTGTCGATTCCCGTGCGAGCCATGTAGTCGTTGTCGCACTACCACCTGATACCACTGCGCGCCGCGAATGTGATTGAGTGGTAGCTTCAACGAATTCCCCATTTGGCTTATCTATGTAATCGAAACTACCGCCATAAAATGATCCCATTGGTCGAAACGACTGCCATAAAATACGGCGATGTGGAAATGGGAGACGTTTACCAAGCAGTAAATGGGATCGGGCTCCCTTTAGAAAGTAGAAAAGTTAAAAAAAGGACAAATTAAATATGTGAATATAAAAAACTTGACTTGAATGTGTAAACTAGAGATAAAATGATGTTCACAAAATGGACATGTTTGAAGCATTTGTAATATGGAGGCATCCTATCCGATCGTTGCGAACAAAATAATAAAAACTGGATTTGAGTTTATAAATGGGAAATTCAAAAATGAGCACATTTTCTCTCCAAATTTATGAATTTTAAATTTTTAACAAGGTTATGTTCCTAAAAAAATGTAATTTGCCAAATTAAGCAACAAACCTAAAAAAAAACCGACAAAGTCAAGTCTTTCGTACTGGAGAATTCAAAACGAGATTCATCGGCTCCAATAAAGTGTGGATCTCCAAGTGACTGTCAAGTCACTGAGATAAGAGGAGAGTATACGGAGATAGGAGGGGTAGATTTTGAGATTGGACGGGGTAGAAATACAAATTGGAGGGGTAGAAACTGAAGTTGAAGGTGTAAACATCAACTGGATGCGTTGACAACGAAACTGGAGGAGTGGAGATCAAAATGGGTAGAGACTAAAATTGGGGTGCCCACAGATGTTGGGGGACGTGGACATTGAGGGACAGCCGAGGACTTTGGCCAATGGCGCACTGCAAATCTTGCCACTGATGCTGACGTCAGCAAAAGTGGGTCTAAGGTTTACGAGACTCACGGCGCTAGTTTCTCCGTTGCCCTGATACCAAAAACACGTACAATTACACTCCCAAAAAAACTTGGAATTGAGACAAGATTTATCAATTATCAATAGATAAATAAATCAATTGATATCAGTTTTCTAGAATCAATTGCTTGTAATGATGAATTTTATATCATAACATAAAAAGTACTGTAAAATAAACCAAAGATGTACAGAAAAAAAAATATTGTAGATGCGATCAGCATGTTAAGTATCATGTCTGTCGATTCCATTTTTTATTGTAAAATTTGGACATCCTTGCAAGACTATGTTATGATTACTCTCAAAAAATCCTCTAGCTTCTGAAACCAACTCTGTAAGTTTTTCCTAATCCTGGATCAGTATTGGAAATATTTGTGAAAAAACCAGATCACATAATGTAAATTTCTTTATTATTCACGAAAATTAGGTCTTCCATAGTGATAGCCTTTTTTTATTAAATTCAACGCGCCGAATCTTCCTTGAGGATTTTCATAGATGTTCCATACTGTTTTCCATCAGTTAAACTATATTTTTCAACTTTCTCAAAGTTCCCATGATAGCCTAAGAGGTCATCGTTTGATTTCTAGTATAAGCTTAACCAATGACATTTTCCCAAGTAGGAAAAACTTTGAATTGCACAATCTTTCCTCTTTCTGTGGGGAAATTTTACCTCCACTCTGACTTCGAGACACAGGCCATTGCTGAGCGTTTACGGCACCTTGCAGCGGTCCATTGGTCAACACTCTGCCGATGTAGAGAGTCGTAAGGAAAGCAACATTGCCAGTAGCACTCATCCTTATCTGGAGACATTGAGGATCAAGGCTGTTTACAAAAGGTCAATAGAGGATAACTCCTTCATTCTAATTCAAGCATGAATTTAAATGAAAAAAAATGATTTTAAGATTTTGATTCTATGCCTAGTCAAAATATAGCAGTCTTGATCTTGGTCGGGGCAGCCCCAACGGAAAGAATTATAGCCGTTTAAAAACTCACCAAAAAGCTTCCTTCGGTGGATGTGGTTCTCGGGACACTGTTGTTAATGGTGAAGTTCACGCTCACCTGGAAAGAAGCACACGTTATTTTTCTTGCGAATGGAGGTTTTCCATATTATTCCTTCGCGCCGCATCGATATTGTTTTGCTCGATGATGCATGTCGCATCTTTAGTGACAATTTTTTGGCAAATCCTAGTTCAACTACTGTCGTTGGTCAAGCGGCTCGACATGTTGGAGTGGCAGCTCGTGATACCGCTAACACGAAGGAGCGGATTTGCACACCGAAACACTATGGATGATTTTATTTTGATTGCATCGAGATCTTTGGTTGTTTGGGTTTGCGTTGGACGAGTTTCTCCGTAATTGTGGGCGGTGCTCATTTGAGCGCTCGGAGCCCTCCTCCTTAAATCCTTACTTCTTTTTATTGCCAATGCTTATCTGTGGCTTTACAGCGAGTGCAAGCTTCTATCCTCCTTTGATTAGCTCTTATGGTTATTGACCGTCGACGCGTTCAGGAACTCCCTCAATGTGCTCTTTGAGCTTGGGGGACTTACCAGGTAGTTTTTCATAGATATTTAATTATGTGGAGGTCGGGGTTGTAGCATTAGTTTTAGTGCGTTGTGGTGCTTTGGTTTTCAAGTTTGAGTGGAATTGTTTCCTGCGCCAATTTTATGTGTTCACGTTGCTTTCTTTGTTTTTTTGCCCTGCTTGTAGTTTTCTAGTTTTGGCCATGCCACCCCTTTTATACCTTTGGACCCAAGATGGTTTACCATCGCGCTTTTAGATTCATTATACTGTTATTTCACTATAGTAGCTTGTGGTTAAAAATTGTACGAAAAAACATCTGACAATCATTTTCTATTATTGTGTATTTGTAACCTCTGACGAATAACGTGCCGTATATGTATCTTTTTTTACCTATCGATAATCGATATATATATATACACATATAAATTGATGCATCATTTCCAACAACTTTGCGATTAGGCCGCAAACCTTTTCAATACCGTTATTCCAAGTAACTACAAAAAATTTAATAAGATTGTAATACATATCGCTCAAAAAAGTTATACAAGTGTTTGCAGTGTGTAATCTGCACAATGTAGTGCTTTCTCCTTTTTATTGTAGTCTTTGCAAGTAACACAAAACATTTTTTTTTTTACTTTTCCTCGGTGAAGGAGGAGGAGGAGGACGAGGAGGAGGAGAAGGTGGACATATTGAGTTACTCCCTCCAGTTGAGTTACATCCTACTGCACAATAAAGTTTAGAACCTGCTTAGTATCCGTCTGTAGCATCAAACTCCGCAATCGGATCCAGTTGCGCAGCCTAGGCTTTTATCCCCTAGGGCTTTTTTTTTTTTTTATTCATTCTGTTGAAATCACTAGATTTATGAAGTATTTTCTAGGTTTGAATATCTTAGCAGGAAAAGAAAAGAATAGCGGAGGCAGTCTGCCCCACCTCTTTCCTCTATCCCCCATACTTGTTGTAGTCAGTGAAGAAGAGAGAGAGTGGTGGAGCCATGGTTGCCTCAGCTCCATAAGCAGGACTAAGGAGCGACATAATTCTCTCTCAACAAAAGGTTGTCCCACAGGACTTGAACCTCCGACCGGCAGAGCGAGGCGTAGCCGTCAGCTCTAACCAATCTGTCATTGAAGTTTGTTGGGATACATAAAGTTTGACAATTATTTAAACTGTGTTTTGATCATTAAATCATTTAACGAAATTATGAATGAAAGAACATAGAAATAATTAATATACAGTGCGAACATGATTCCGCACGAAACAAATGAATCGGACATTTGTTTCGTTGGCTGACATTCAATATCGTTTTTCATCCAACGGCGCACATCACCACCGAGATTCTGGTATGGTCACTTTCGCGTTTTGTGACGTGGAATGACCTACCGCCACGTGGAGAGATAACATTTAGTCGCGCGAATTCCGAGGAACATACATACAAGTAAAAGGTGGATACGCGTCCACTTAATGGCCTTGTCGTACACAGGCCGTAAAAAGTACACCGGCCGCAGTACTTTTTTGTATTGTACAGTCACTTGATTGGTTCGTACTGCAATAGATAGGGATTGTTAGAAGAATTAGGACTTAGCTTTTTTTGGGTAGGCAGACACCTCTCCCTTTTGAGAGTTTGTATAAATAGGCATCTTTGCCACCTCATACCTTATCGGCTGGTTGGCCGTTTTTAGTGATTCGTTTTCTTACGGACTCAAGGGAGTTCAAACTACATAGGGTACAGCCTGGTTGTCAACTTGTCTGCTTAGGCCGGAGTGGTGGGGGTTGAAAGTGGGTTAGTTAAAAACTACTTAGAGGCTTGCTGAATTCTGTAGTCCAATCGAGGACACAGAATTGCAGGTTATGGGCCCACCCTCTAGGGTGCCCATCTTCAATGGATTTGGGTTCATCTATTTGGAAGCCATGATGACAAGGGCTTTGTTTGAAAAACGATACTGGGGTATTGTCAGTGGACAAGTGAAACGTCCATCTCAAAGAACTCCACCAGGGTTTGGTGAAATAAGGTTTTTTTTGCAGCAGCATCTCCTACAGCAGAGGAGGTAGATGATGGGGACAGCAGGATGTCCGAAAAGGGGAAAGAAATGGAGACACCTCTTAAGACACCCAGAGCGGCGATCGTGAAGACCACGGAAAACGATACCCAAATGTGGGAAGACACCAACATGGCTCCTAAGAACTTCATTCTGAGACACCTCACTCAAGCTTTGGAAATTCCCCATCTTCGCGTTTACAAGGCCGAGGAGTTGTGGGTGAGTTTGTTGGAGATCTATAGAGATGGTACTATTCAATAGCTCCAGTTGGCCGAGCAAAAGTTGGGAAATTATACTTACAAAGGGGGAAAGATGTTAAACTACTATAATGATCTTTCTTGTTTGTATATGGAGATGGCGAGTGTTGGGTGAACAGGTACAATGAAGAAGAAAGTTAACACTCTCATCATGAAGTTACTCAACGAGCATAAGAATATAGTGTACCGAGTACAGATTATGACTGATAGTTCATGGAAGTGGAATATAGTGGTCCGCATGATACTTGTGCAAGAGAACACGATTGAGATCAGGAGAGGAGGAAAGAGTGTTCAAACTCTAGCTGCCGGAGGGGACAGGTCAAGACAGGACCCGAAAAAGCCATTCAAAGGAGAAAGAGATCAGTTTGGAGGACCAAGGCCCCAAAAGGATCTTTGTCATTTTTGAAACAAGCTGGGACACTTCATCGCGGATTGTGTCAAGCTGTCGGAGCTGAGGCTTTAAGAGAACCATTGAGGGGGTCCTTCCAAAGGGAAGAAAAAGGCACTTGTGGTCACAAAAGTGAAAGGAGAAACCGAGGACGAGTCATCTGAGGAGGATGGGGAGATTTTTCTTGAAGAGAGTGTGGAGGAGAAGTAGATCTCTTAGAGACAAAAATGTGCTTTTGGAGCAATTCGAGAAGCTCCACAGGAAGGATGGATCATCAACTCAGGTGCATCCATGCATATGTGTGGTGATAAGCAACTCTTCAATAAGCTAATAATGATCCCTACTGTAGATAAAAAGTATGAGGATAGGAGAGTGGTTACTACAAATCTAGTGGGATTAGTAGATCAGAAAGTCTTAGTGGAGGGTAAGACTTGTATACTCACATTCTCAGATGTACTCTACATTCCTTAGTTGAGTAAAATTCTTGTCTCTACGTTTGTGTTAGATGACAAAGAGTTTGATACCTTCACCAGAAAGGGAGTCTTTACAGCTAAGTATGGGGATGAAGTCTACTTCACGGCAGATAAGGGTAGCCAAGGAATGTTTAGGGTTAACCTTAGCAATGAAAAGAAGAATGATTATTATGTTGGTGTCCCAAAATTGATGATTTGGCATAAGTGGTTGGGGCATGTGCATTTTGATAGGTTGAGGGAAATGAAAAATCCTGGTGTAGAAGAAGGCATTCAGTTTGGTGATAATGAAATGGTGGATGATTATAGTGGCTGTGCTCAAGGAAAAGCTCACAAACTTCATTTTTCCAAAGCCGCCACATATAGGGGGTAAAAAGTACTACATCTAGTCCACACACATATCTAGAGACCTGCAAGAGTACCTTCGGTTGGAGGGAAGAGGTTTATGTTGACAATAACTGATTACTGGTCTAGGTACTCTAGAGTCTACTTCCTAAAAACAAGTTTAAAACCAACCACTAAAATCTCAGTTTGGGTGAGAAGTTGCATGGAACCCCCATTAAGAGAATAAGGAGTGATAATGGGGGAGAATATACCTCTAACCAATTTGAGAAATACTTGAAAGATAAGGGAGTTTAGCACAAGAAAATTGTACCATATAACCCAAAAAAAAATGGGGTAGCTGAAAGGTTGAACTGACGACTATGAGATAGTGTATGTAGTATGTTGGCTGACAAAAAAATAGGAAATAGATTTTGGGCAGAAGCCATGAACTTTGCCAACTACATTAAGAATAGAGTCCTTACCTTAGCCGTAAAGGGAATGACACCTTATGAGAGATGGGTTGGAAGGAAACCAGAAATCTCACACCTTAAAGTATTCGGTAGCCAAGTTTACAATCTTGATACGGATAAGAAAAACTGGAAACTAGATGTTAAAGGAAAACCGGGATACTTTGTAGGATATGATGAGGATGTCAAGGGATATAAATTTTATGACTTAGCAAAGCAAGATATCAGTCTGGTCAAACACCTAGTTGTCATGGATGAAGGGAAGTCATTTGACACCTTCAAATATACCAAGAAGATTAAAATCTGTTTTGACCCAGAAAGTTAGGAGAGCCTTGTCTTTTCCTAAAGGGACATGAGTGGAGCAGTGATTGCAGATTCAAGGGAGATCCAAGATACAGGAGATCTACCTGACACCTCACATATTCCTATGGACATCGAGCAAACAAAAGAGGAGGAACCGGAACCGGCTTCCATAGAAAAGAGAGTCAATGAGACAGTAAGGAGAAACCCTAGACTTCCTCCCATTCCAGCTTCAGAGGTAAAGGGAGGGAGAAGGAGCAGCAAAATTATACAGCAAAAATGTTGATATTTGAGTATTTTATAGGTCTGTATTAGGATAGAAAAAGAGCTGAGGCGGTCTGCCTCTAACTCCCCTTTCCAAGCCCCCATACTTGTCGTAGTCACTGAAGGCTGGATAGGGAGCTAGAGCCATGGCTGCCTAGGCTCTCTAGAGAAGACAGGGGGTAAATTATGTAGTCTTACCAAAAGTTGGTTGACGGACCCAGGAATCGATCCTGGTACCTACCGTCCATCAATCCGCGTTAGCCGTTAGCTCTAGCCGTTATGTCTAGAACAGATATTACGATATATAGGGTTTGACAAATATATAAATCGTTATATGTAGATTAATCCGTTTAACGGCTAATAGATACTTAGTACATAGATACAGTTTAGTTTAGTACGAAGTACGGAATGGGGGCAGAACGGATACCACGCATTTGTTTCGATAGCGAAACAAATACCGCGCATTTGTTTCGACAGCGAAACAAATACCGCGCATTTGTTTCGATAGCGAAACAAATACCGCGCGTCGAATTTCAGCGGCTACGATTATAGCCGGTCTTGATCGGACGGCCACGATAGGGGCCGCGATCACGGAAAAGGCATTTTTGGCGTTTTACGGTCTTTGTCACGTCAAGTGACACGTGGCGTGATAACATTGGACTACGGGAATTCCGGAGATTACAGGAACTAATCCTGATTTGACACGTGTCGACATTTTGGCCATGTCGTACAATGGCCGTACAGAAAGTACACCGGCACCTGTACTTTTCTGTATGACACAGTAATTTGATTGGTGCCGTACTTCAGTAGATAGAGTTTTAGAGAGGGAATAGGACTTAGAAAATTTTGGGTAGGCAGCTGCCTCTCCCAGAGAGCACCCTGTATAAATGGCAAACTTTGGCCAGCCATAACTATCAATTTACTTGACCATTTTCAGTGATTCTTTTTGCTGCGGACTCAGGGGAGTCTAGGCTACACAGGGGTGTAGTCGGTCAGAGTTTTTGTCTGCCAGGGTGGCTGTATTTCTAAGGGAAAGTCAAAGTGGGTGAATGTGTCCAAATCTCATATTCTAACTTTGCATTCTGTGGTGGAACTGAGCACACAGAAAGTGTTATTTCACAGGGGTGAATCTATATTGGGGTTCTGACTGTCAAGGGGTCAGTCACTTGGGTTTATATTAACTTGGAGTCGGCACTATCTAGATTAGCTTCTTTTGGATCTGCATACTCTGAGGGCCAATGGAGGTCTCAGAGTTTCAGGTTATGGGCCCACCATCTAGGGTGCCTATGTTTGATGGAACAGGCTTCACGTATTGGGCGTTTACAATGGAGGGATTGCTTTTCGAGAAGCACTTATGGGGAATTGTTGCGGGACAAGTGAGATGTCCGCCACCTAGCTTTGGAGGAGCTTACTACGGAGAATCATCTGAGACTGTCCAGAATATCACCCGGAGTTCAGATGCAACGGAAGGTGAAGGGAAAAACCTTTCCGTGGATGGGGAAATAGGGGAGAAGGAAAAAGGGACACCTATGGTGAGGGGAGCTAGGCTCTCAGCTATGGTACCACATGTAGGGATTAAAACTGAAGAAAATGACAGGAAAATATGGGAATACAAAAACACTATAGCAAAACATCTCATACTTAGATATGTGTCTAAGTCGATAGCTATCACTCTTTTAAGTCTAACCAAGTCTTCGGAGATATGGGAAGCACTAACTCAGATTTATAAGAGTGAGACTATTCAGAGGCAGCAATTAGTAAAACAAGAAATAGATGCCTACATTTATAAAGGCGGTAGCATGATAGAGTTTTGTAATGATATTGCTGCGTTATATGTTGAGCTTACTAGTGCGGGATATGTAGAATCTGAGGAGAGTAAGATTAATACACTAATTATGAAACTCCCAGATGAGTACGAAAACATAATTTGTCGTATGCAGGCAATGGATGGCTCCTCATGGACTTGGAGCTTTACCATGGGGATAATTCTTGTGAGGGAAAGCACTTTGGAGCTTCGTAGGGGAAAGGACAGGGTCAATGCATTTTCAGCTGGTGGTGATTGGCGGAATCGTGATGAGAGGAACGGCGGTGACGAGCGGAAGCGTGATGAGAAGAACGGTGGTGACGAGCGGAAGCGTGATGAGAGAAAGAAAGACAAAGGTAAACCTTATCGGAACTTTGGTGGAAAGAGAGGGAGAGGAAAAGGCACGGGAGCTTTGAAAAAAGGGGTTTGCTTCTTTTGTAGGGAACCGGGTCATTATATGGAGGAATGCCCTTGTTTGGAAAAACTTAGAAGTTGGAATGTGGATGAGGAAGACGAAGAGGAAGAGGAGAAAGAGGATGAAGAAAAATTGGAGCTTCTTCACATCGGTAAAATGGGGAAGAGAGAAAAGTACACAGAAATAGGACGAAGGCAACAGTGTTTTTTTGGAGGTATAAGGGAAGTAAAGAGAGAGGAGATACTTGAAGAAGTTCAAAATATTGAGGATAGTTTCATAAATATTTTGGAAACAGAAAACTGGTCGGAAAGGGAGACTTCAACGGATTCCGAGGAAAGGGGAGAATTAATTCTAGAGGGGGTTTTAAAAGATAGGGGAGAAGAGAAATATTTATTGGGAATTAAAATAGAGAGTGATAGTGGAAAGAATTCCATGGGAGACAGTGAGGGAAGTTCAGAAAATGGGGTAATTATCATGGATAAAAATATGATTACGGAAGATGTAGATCTTATGAGGAACTTAGTGGGGACTAGTGGTTTTTGGGAATATTTGGAGGTGGATGGATTTGACATCACTACTTGGTGTGATGTCTCTTGTGAAGATGTGCCTGTAAAAGGGTTATCATCCGGGTATGTGTTGAAGGTTGGGGATGGGGCTGGTTGTTTGAATTTCAAGAGGGAAAGTGGATTTAGTGTGGATGGAAAAGGGAAGAGGTGGATAAAATCTTTGCTCGGGTTTAAGAAAAATGGGATGTTAAATAAAATATGTGATACAATTATCATTTCAGTTCATTTTATCCACTGTGTTAAATACTTAAGTTTTATGAAAGGAAAAGGAAAAAGAAAAAAGAAAAGAAAAAGGGGAGGGGGTGTTTGTTTACTTGTTTGTGGAAGTTAAAAGAAAAATAGACTAGAAAATAAGGGGAGTGTTGATATTTGAGTATTTTATAGGTCTGTATTAGGATAGAAAAAGAGCTGAGGCGGTCTGCCTCTAACTCCCCTTTCCAAGCCCCCATACTTGTCGTAGTCACTGAAGGCTGGATAGGGAGCTAGAGCCATGGCTGCCTAGGCTCTCTAGAGAAGACAGGGGGTAAATTATGTAGTCTTACCAAAAGTTGGTTGACGGACCCAGGAATCGATCCTGGTACCTACCGTCCATCAATCCGCGTTAGCCGTTAGCTCTAGCCGTTATGTCTAGAACAGATATTACGATATATAGGGTTTGACAAATATATAAATCGTTATATGTAGATTAATCCGTTTAACGGCTAATAGATACTTAGTACATAGATACAGTTTAGTTTAGTACGAAGTACGGAATGGGGGCAGAACGGATACCACGCATTTGTTTCGATAGCGAAACAAATACCGCGCATTTGTTTCGACAGCGAAACAAATACCGCGCATTTGTTTCGATAGCGAAACAAATACCGCGCGTCGAATTTCAGCGGCTACGATTATAGCCGGTCTTGATCGGACGGCCACGATAGGCGCCGCGATCACGGAAAAGGCATTTTTGGCGTTTTACGGTCTTTGTCACGTCAAGTGACACGTGGCGTGATAACATTGGACTACGGGAATTCCGGAGATTACAGGAACTAATCCTGATTTGACACGTGTCGACATTTTGGCCATGTCGTACAATGGCCGTACAGAAAGTACACCGGCACCTGTACTTTTCTGTATGACACAGTAATTTGATTGGTGCCGTACTTCAGTAGATAGAGTTTTAGAGAGGGAATAGGACTTAGAAAATTTTGGGTAGGCAGCTGCCTCTCCCAGAGAGCACCCTGTATAAATGGCAAACTTTGGCCAGCCATAACTATCAATTTACTTGACCATTTTCAGTGATTCTTTTTGCTGCGGACTCAGGGGAGTCTAGGCTACACAGGGGTGTAGTCGGTCAGAGTTTTTGTCTGCCAGGGTGGCTGTATTTCTAAGGGAAAGTCAAAGTGGGTGAATGTGTCCAAATCTCATATTCTAACTTTGCATTCTGTGGTGGAACTGAGCACACAGAAAGTGTTATTTCACAGGGGTGAATCTATATTGGGGTTCTGACTGTCAAGGGGTCAGTCACTTGGGTTTATATTAACTTGGAGTCGGCACTATCTAGATTAGCTTCTTTTGGATCTGCATACTCTGAGGGCCAATGGAGGTCTCAGAGTTTCAGGTTATGGGCCCACCATCTAGGGTGCCTATGTTTGATGGAACAGGCTTCACGTATTGGGCGTTTACAATGGAGGGATTGCTTTTCGAGAAGCACTTATGGGGAATTGTTGCGGGACAAGTGAGATGTCCGCCACCTAGCTTTGGAGGAGCTTACTACGGAGAATCATCTGAGACTGTCCAGAATATCACCCGGAGTTCAGATGCAACGGAAGGTGAAGGGAAAAACCTTTCCGTGGATGGGGAAATAGGGGAGAAGGAAAAAGGGACACCTATGGTGAGGGGAGCTAGGCTCTCAGCTATGGTACCACATGTAGGGATTAAAACTGAAGAAAATGACAGGAAAATATGGGAATACAAAAACACTATAGCAAAACATCTCATACTTAGATATGTGTCTAAGTCGATAGCTATCACTCTTTTAAGTCTAACCAAGTCTTCGGAGATATGGGAAGCACTAACTCAGATTTATAAGAGTGAGACTATTCAGAGGCAGCAATTAGTAAAACAAGAAATAGATGCCTACATTTATAAAGGCGGTAGCATGATAGAGTTTTGTAATGATATTGCTGCGTTATATGTTGAGCTTACTAGTGCGGGATATGTAGAATCTGAGGAGAGTAAGATTAATACACTAATTATGAAACTCCCAGATGAGTACGAAAACATAATTTGTCGTATGCAGGCAATGGATGGCTCCTCATGGACTTGGAGCTTTACCATGGGGATAATTCTTGTGAGGGAAAGCACTTTGGAGCTTCGTAGGGGAAAGGACAGGGTCAATGCATTTTCAGCTGGTGGTGATTGGCGGAATCGTGATGAGAGGAACGGCGGTGACGAGCGGAAGCGTGATGAGAAGAACGGTGGTGACGAGCGGAAGCGTGATGAGAGAAAGAAAGACAAAGGTAAACCTTATCGGAACTTTGGTGGAAAGAGAGGGAGAGGAAAAGGCACGGGAGCTTTGAAAAAAGGGGTTTGCTTCTTTTGTAGGGAACCGGGTCATTATATGGAGGAATGCCCTTGTTTGGAAAAACTTAGAAGTTGGAATGTGGATGAGGAAGACGAAGAGGAAGAGGAGAAAGAGGATGAAGAAAAATTGGAGCTTCTTCACATCGGTAAAATGGGGAAGAGAGAAAAGTACACAGAAATAGGACGAAGGCAACAGTGTGCTTTTGGAGGTATAAGGGAAGTAAAGAGAGAGGAGATACTTGAAGAAGTTCAAAATATTGAGGATAGTTTCATAAATATTTTGGAAACAGAAAACTGGTCGGAAAGGGAGACTTCAACGGATTCCGAGGAAAGGGGAGAATTAATTCTAGAGGGGGTTTTAAAAGATAGGGGAGAAGAGAAATATTTATTGGGAATTAAAATAGAGAGTGATAGTGGAAAGAATTCCATGGGAGACAGTGAGGGAAGTTCAGAAAATGGGGTAATTATCATGGATAAAAATATGATTACGGAAGATGTAGATCTTATGAGGAACTTAGTGGGGACTAGTGGTTTTTGGGAATATTTGGAGGTGGATGGATTTGACATCACTACTTGGTGTGATGTCTCTTGTGAAGATGTGCCTGTAAAAGGGTTATCATCCGGGTATGTGTTGAAGGTTGGGGATGGGGCTGGTTGTTTGAATTTCAAGAGGGAAAGTGGATTTAGTGTGGATGGAAAAGGGAAGAGGTGGATAAAATCTTTGCTCGGGTTTAAGAAAAATGGGATGTTAAATAAAATATGTGATACAATTATCATTTCAGTTCATTTTATCCACTGTGTTAAATACTTAAGTTTTATGAAAGGAAAAGGAAAAAGAAAAAAGAAAAGAAAAAGGGGAGAGGGTGTTTGTTTACTTGTTTGTGGAAGTTAAAAGAAAAATAGACTAGAAAATAAGGGGAGTGTTGATATTTGAGTATTTTATAGGTCTGTATTAGGATAGAAAAAGAGCTGAGGCGGTCTGCCTCTAACTCCCCTTTCCAAGCCCCCATACTTGTCGTAGTCACTGAAGGCTGGATAGGGAGCTAGAGCCATGGCTGCCTAGGCTCTCTAGAGAAGACAGGGGGTAAATTATGTAGTCTTACCAAAAGTTGGTTGACGGACCCAGGAATCGATCCTGGTACCTACCGTCCATCAATCCGCGTTAGCCGTTAGCTCTAGCCGTTATGTCTAGAACAGATATTACGATATATAGGGTTTGACAAATATATAAATCGTTATATGTAGATTAATCCGTTTAACGGCTAATAGATACTTAGTACATAGATACAGTTTAGTTTAGTACGAAGTACGGAATGGGGGCAGAACGGATACCACGCATTTGTTTCGATAGCGAAACAAATACCGCGCATTTGTTTCGACAGCGAAACAAATACCGCGCATTTGTTTCGATAGCGAAACAAATACCGCGCGTCGAATTTCAGCGGCTACGATTATAGCCGGTCTTGATCGGACGGCCACGATAGGCGCCGCGATCACGGAAAAGGCATTTTTGGCGTTTTACGGTCTTTGTCACGTCAAGTGACACGTGGCGTGATAACATTGGACTACGGGAATTCCGGAGATTACAGGAACTAATCCTGATTTGACACGTGTCGACATTTTGGCCATGTCGTACAATGGCCGTACAGAAAGTACACCGGCACCTGTACTTTTCTGTATGACACAGTAATTTGATTGGTGCCGTACTTCAGTAGATAGAGTTTTAGAGAGGGAATAGGACTTAGAAAATTTTGGGTAGGCAGCTGCCTCTCCCAGAGAGCACCCTGTATAAATGGCAAACTTTGGCCAGCCATAACTATCAATTTACTTGACCATTTTCAGTGATTCTTTTTGCTGCGGACTCAGGGGAGTCTAGGCTACACAGGGGTGTAGTCGGTCAGAGTTTTTGTCTGCCAGGGTGGCTGTATTTCTAAGGGAAAGTCAAAGTGGGTGAATGTGTCCAAATCTCATATTCTAACTTTGCATTCTGTGGTGGAACTGAGCACACAGAAAGTGTTATTTCACAGGGGTGAATCTATATTGGGGTTCTGACTGTCAAGGGGTCAGTCACTTGGGTTTATATTAACTTGGAGTCGGCACTATCTAGATTAGCTTCTTTTGGATCTGCATACTCTGAGGGCCAATGGAGGTCTCAGAGTTTCAAAAAACAGGCCGCCCATAAGGTAACCAACTTATCTCACCCTGATGAGCCTCAGTCATACTCGGAAACGGTGAACAGTCCAGAGAAAGACAAATGGATTAGAGCCATAAATAATGAGATGGCCTCCATCATGGAAGCAAATACTTGGGAACTAGCTGAATGTCCTCTAGAAAGAAAACCTATTGGCTGTATATGGGTATTTAAACTGAAATTGCACCCAGATAATACCATTGAGAGATATAAGGCTCGTTTGGTAGCAAAGGGGTTTGCCCAAAAGGAGGGGATTGACTATAAAGAGACTTATGCTCAAGTTGTTCGTTTCCCATCAGTAATGATTCTCGTCAGTCTAGCACCAGCAAAAGACATGGAATTACATTAGATGGATATTAAGACCCCCTTACTCACTAGCGAAAAACATGGAAATACATCAGATGGATATTAAGACCGCCTTCCTCAATGGTGAGTTAGAGGAAGAAATTTTCATGCTTCAACCAGAGGGGTTTGTGGAGGAAGGAGAAGAGAGCAAAGTTTGCAGGCTCATAAATTCCTTATATGGTCTTAAGCGGGCTCCCCGACAGTGGAATAAGAATCTAGATGAGTTTCTCACTGGTCTGGGATATATCTGGATCAACTCTGACCATTCTATCTATATGTTTCAAGATGAGAATGGTGTGATTTTTACTGGAATTTATGTGGATGATCTGCTTCTGCTCAGTAAGTCTTTGGAAAAGATCAATAAGTTAAAGAAATATCTTAGAAGCAGATTTGACATGAAAGATTTAGGGGAGGCAAGATATATTTTGGGAATTCAAATGGAAAGAGATAGGGGAAAAAACATCATTAGACTCACTCAAAAAGAAGAAATAGGTAACATGCTTGAGAAATTTCAGATGGAAAAAACAAACAGTTTTACCACTCTCATGGACTTGAAGAAAGTAAGTGATCGGAGTGTAAAAGGAGGAGTGATAATCTTAGATGATCAACTTAGTCCAGAAGAGGGAGAATGTAGAAGTCTATGCCTTACAGGTAG
The DNA here is from genome assembly GCA_037447655.1 of Zygnema cylindricum. NCBI lineage: Eukaryota > Viridiplantae > Streptophyta > Zygnematophyceae > Zygnematales > Zygnemataceae > Zygnema > Zygnema cylindricum. Next base: position 41,203 of record JBBHKE010002533.1, on the reverse strand, counting down.
GTTGTAGGAAGTCTAATATACTTTATGAATTGTACCATGCCTGACATAGCGGCAGCAGTTGGAGTACTCAGTAGGAGTCTTAATGATCCTAGAAAGAGAGAATAATAGGCCACCAAGAGGGTCATGAGATATCTGGTGGGCATTAAAGAGTTATGGTTGCATTTGGGAGGGAAGCATACTGATATCACTACTTGGAGTGATGTCAGTTATGGGGATGCACCTATGAGAAGATGCACTACTGGGCATGTGTTGTATGTGGGAGGAGACGTTTGTTGTTGGAGCAACAAACAACAAAAGGTGGTTGCTCAGTCTACTATAGAGGTTAAGTATATGGCCTCTTGTTGTGCTGTGAAAGAATTGATGTGGGTCAAGTCTTTGTTGCAAAAACTGGGGTATATGAAGAATGGAGTGAATGATGTCTTTTGTGATATTCAGGCAGCCATTGCAGTTGCAGCCAATTCTAAACATCATTTCAAAGATTAGCATATGGACATAAGATTGAGCTTCGTGGGAGAAAAGGCTGAAACTAAATTTGTGAATCTTGTGTACAAATCTGATGAAAAAATGGTGGCTGACATGATGACCAAACCTGTGCCCTCTCCCTAGTTAAAATATTGTAGGGAAAATGTGGGTTAAAAGAGAAGCTAAAAATAGACTAGAAAATAAGGGAAGTGTTGAAATCAGGAGATTTATGGAGTATTTTCTAAGTCTGAATATCTTAGCAGGAAAATGAAAGAATAGCGAAGGCACTCTGCCCCACCTCTTTCCTCTATCCCTAAAACTTGTTGTAGTCACTGAAGGAGAGAGAGAGAGTGATGGAGCCATGGCTGCCTCAGCTCCATAAGCAGGACTAACGAGTGACATAAGTCACTCTCAACAAAAGTTTGAGTCCGGCAGAACTCGAACCTCCCACCAGCAGAGCGAGGCGTAGCCGTCGGCTCTAACCAGTTTGTCATTGAAGTTCGTTAGGATACATAGAGTTTGACAATTATTTAAACTGAGTTTTGACCTTTAAATCATTTAACGAAATTACAAATGAAAGAACATAGAACTAGTTAATATACAGTGCGAACATGATTCCGCACGCAACAAATGAATCGAACATTTGTTTCGACGGTTGACATTGAATCTCGTTTTTCATCCAATGGTGCACATCACCCCCGAGATTCCGGAATGTTCACTTTGGCGTTTTGTGACGTGGCATGACTTGGCGCCATGTGGTGAGATAACATTTGGTCGCGAGAATTTCGAGGAAGATACGGAGAAGTAAAAGGTGGACACGCGTCCACTTAATGGCCTTGTCGTACATAGGCCGTACGAAAAGTATATCGGTAGTAGTACTTTTTGTACCGTACAGTCACTTGATTGGTTCATACTGCTATAGATCGGGATTGTGAGAGAGAATTAGGACTTAGCATTTTTTGGGTAGGCAGTCACCTCCCCCATTTGAGAGTTTGTATAAATAGGCATCTTTGCCACCTCATAACTTATTGGTTGGTTGGCTTTTTTCATTGATTATTTTTCTTACTCACTCAGGGGAGTCCAAACTGCACAAGGGTGCTGTCAGATTGTCAACTTGTCTGCTTGGGCAGCAGTGGTGGGGGTTGAAAGTGGGTTAGTTACAAACTACCTAGAGGCTTGCTGAATTCTGTAGTCCAATGGAGGACACACAATTGCACATTCTTGTTTATTCCAAATTTGTCAAACATACCGACACTGAAATAGTGTCACTGTCCTTAATATAAATTATTTGTATACTTCAACACCAACGACAAAACATTAACTTTTCTTCAAAATACATTACCCCTTTACACGCTGTCGCTAAGGTCAAACAAGTCCACATCTAACAAGAATAAACGCATGACATCATTCGTCACGAGGTCATGTGGGATTTTCAAAAATGTTTTAGGTCCTATAAAGTGCTAAAACATCAAGGTTGCACAAGGATCAAACCATTTTCACATGATTAGTTATAAAAGAGAAAACCAATCTATACGCCTAGGCCATATACCTTTTCAATACCTTTTCTTCTAAGGAATTACATAAAGTCTAACTTAAAGGTATTATATATCTCTCAAAATAGGTCAACAAATGCGAGTGCGGTGTATATAATATGTGCAATGCAATGCTTTAGATTTTTTCATTTTGCTTTTTGCAATTAGCACAAATATAGGAATAGTTTACGTATCATTATGGTGGAGGAGGAGAAGAAGCTGGAGAAGGATGACATGTCCCTCTAGTTGAGTTACATCCTTATCCAGAATAAACTAAATTATCTCCGCATTGTCCGTACATGCTGTAGCACGGACCTCCGCAATCGGTTCCGGTTCCGCAGCCACATAGAGAGACACAGCCAGCTCCGCAGTGTACTGACGTGGAGCCGCTATTGGAATTTACAACTTATTGCATGGGCGCCAAAGTGTGAACTTTGAAAAATGGCCAAGCCCGGGATCGAACCCGAGACCTGTGCATGCCGTACACTACACCGTCCATCGTTGTTAGTGTTAATAATACTAATTCTGTCGTGACCTCTTTTGACCAAAAATCACAAAATAGAGTTAACAACATTATTTAAGGAAGTGGACCAAAATCCGCCACGTCACCCACTTTATTAGTACTATTAATTCAAATTTCGCATTTACACTAATATTTCTTTAACACAAATAACGATAGGTAGTGTAGCTCTTTCAACTAAGCTACACGGCCGATGTGTACGCAAGCGCCTAATACCGAATTTATACGCGATTAGCGGGGCACCGACGAACCAACTTACAGCGCAATACACACGTGTTGATTCTAGAGTGGACAATTCTCCAACATCTGTACCATCCGAAAGAGCTGCAGCAGAGGCTGTCGATGCACTTCAATTTTGAGTTGCACGGATTTTGGATAGAAGGGATAAGGAGCGAGAGAAAGAGGAGGGAGAAGAGGAGGTAGATAGGGAGGGAGGGAGAGAGGGAGAGGTGGAGGGAGAGAGGGAGGGAGAGAGAGGGAGAGAGGGAGGGAGAGATGGGAGAAAGGGGAGAGGGAGCGAGAGGTGGAGGGAAATGGCGGGTGGTGGTTGGAGGACATGGTTTGAGGTGAGGAGAGGGAGAGAGGGAGAGAGGAAGATTGCGGGCTAGTGAGAGACGACGAGGAAATGTGGGAGGGAGGATTTGTGTGAGGGGAGAGGAGAGAGATGGGGGGTGGTGAGAGGTGAGAAAGGGCGGGTATAATGCTAAAAGTGTTGAGGTACATTTCAAGTAAATAGTGAATTTTATGTTTTCAAATGTACCTTTTTAGTTTTCACACCTTCTATTTTTCAGTGCGTATAATGTCTTTTACATGGGTTCATCTAAAATTATAAATATATTGTTCGTGTACATATATCGTACTATTATTCTTACACACTGTCAATTTTTCATCATTGAATATATTTTGTCTCGTAGCTTTGCGAAACAATATTTTATCGATTTCATCTATCGCCTTTCCACGCGTACGGTAAATTGTACACTCACTCTATACATTGGAGATGGTTTCATCTTATATTATAGATTCCATAAATGGGGGGATATTATTTCTGTTCCCCGTCCTGCCGTACGTCGACATTTGCCGTCACTAGTTACACCTTTTTGTAATTTTTGTGGACTTAGGGTGAACCTCCATTAGGCGAAAAGTGAGGTTCATTATTGAAAAAAGTTAATTTTCGTACAGTTCCAACTCATTTTTGTACATGGCCGTACTGTATTTTTTTTTATATGGGTGGACTTCCATTAGGAGTCTCAGTAATCTTACGGAAAAATTTTCTGAAGGGCGTGCCTTCCATTAGGTCGCGACAATAAACCAATTTTTATTTGCGTGGCTCATTTTGGTTGTAACACGTAGGTTAATATTAGATGCTTAAAATATTGAAAGAATCTTAGAATGCAAAGTGTGAACGCAATATTTGTACCCGCGGAAGAAATAACTATACCGTCGGAGGTAATTAACGACTCGTACATAGGGCATTAAGTGTACTACCCAAATTTTCAAAACGCAACGACAAAAAGGTGGCGGCAAACTTTGATGGTGGGAGCGTGACGGGATAACTTCAACAGATTCGCAGCCACCCTGGCGGAACGCACGTGACCTTTTTTAATTTTTTGTCAGACGAAACATCCTTACTAGAGAGTTGTGGGAAAGCTCCAATAATGTAGGCGTAATCTTGACCGTCGGATGTTTCACTTTTTTAATCCTCAAAGCAATCGCGCATATCATCCAGTGGGACACAACTCTCCTCGCGAGGAGAGTTGTGTCCACTAGATGATTATCATTCATTACCATTGGTACACGTGAAAAGGAGAAAAAGTATCTACGTTGTACAAGCGATCACATGCGTGCACGTCCTACAGGCCATGTGTCGCGTGCCATGCTGGAAGTAGGTCACCTGGAAATATCATCGCACCTTCCATCTAACATCCCCCGACATTCAAAGTTTGCCCGCGACCTTCAAATTTTGAGGTGTCATTTTTCCATTCCGTTTTGAAGATTTGATTTCCATTTTCAAAATCAAAATCTGGCGGCAAGCTTTACGTACGAATCATTAACTACCTCCGGTCGTACAGATATTTAGTTATTGAAATTCTGAGACCTCCATTGGTACTCAGAGTAGGCAGCTTACCTGAAGCCCCTAAGATAGCCTCAATCCCATAGTCTTTGTATGTGTATTTTTGACACCCTGACAAAATACAGAATGACTAGACTTCACCCCTGTGTAGCATGAACTCCCCTGAGTCCGCAGCAAAAATAATCAATAAATTTGCTCCCTTGAGCAGTAAACTATCGATGGTCAAAGATGACCTTTTATACAAATGATCTCTAGGAGAGAGGCGGCTACTTCTAATTCTCTTAAGTCCTAAACCCCTCTCTAATCCCTCTACTACTGAAGTACGGAGACAATCAAATCACTGTACAATACAGAAAGGTACTTGGCCCGGAGTACTTTATGTACGGCCATTGTACAACAGGGCCAAGAAGACAATGCCTGCCATATCCGGGTTTGTCATGTTATGTCCCGGGGATGCCGCTATCCAATGTCATGTTGCTACGTGTTACCTAGTGTGGCTGTGACCGCAAACCGCCAAAACGTCCATTCCGCGATGCCGGCTTCTTTCTCTACCGTTCGATTGATATCGGCCTTAATTCTGGGCCGTTTAAAATTCAAATAATATCTTTCGATGTAACTCTATCAAACTATCTTTATGTGATTATGGTCTGTTCGTTAGTTAAATGAACTTCTATATTTCCACATAGTTAAGTAGCTATCGTACCCTTTATACTTCGACACAGGTGCTAGGCTACATGGTAGCGACACTAGGCTACTTAAACGCACGGTAGGTACCAAGATCAAATCCTGGGTCCGTCAACCTTTTTGGTAATTTTACCATAAGGGCTGCCTCTTCATTTTAAGGGAAGCATAGGCTGCCATGGCTCTAGCTTCCTCTCCAGCCTTCAGTGACTACGGCAAGTATGGGGGCTAGAGAGAGAAGTTAGAAACAGGCTGCCTCTGGTTTTTCCTTCGCGTTTAGATCAATTAAGAAACCTAGAAAATACATAAGAAAACTTTTAATTTCAACACTCCCCTTATTTTTTAGTCACTTTTAAGTTTAAGTCCACACTTTTCTCTGCTAAAAATTAATTTAGAAGAAGGCACAGGCTTTGTCATCATGTCTGCCACCATCTCACTGTCTGGTCTATACTCTAGACTTAATATTTTGTTCTCCACCTTTTCCCTGACAAAGCTAACTGTGATATCCATGTGTTTTGCTTTAAGTTAATATTTAGGATTAGCAGCAATCGCAATTGCCGCTTGATTATCACAGAATAATTTATGAATTCCACTTTTAAGATGCCCCGATTCACCAAGCATGGATTTGACCCACATCAACTCCTTCACAGCAGAGAAAGATGCCATATACTCTCCTCTATGGTGGATTGGGCAATGACCTTTTGCTGCTTATTGCTCGTACAACAAGCACCATTACCCACATACAACACAAATCCACATGTAAATCTTCTCACCGGAGCATCCCTATAGCTAGCATCACTCCAAGTGGTGATGTCAGTATTTTCCCCTCCCAGATTAAGCCATAGATCCCTAGTTCCTATGAGACATCTGAGGACCCTCTTAGCTGCTTCCCAATCCTTTTTGGTAGGAGCATTCAGACTCCTACTTACCACTCCTACAAGTGCTGCCAAATCCGGTCGGGTTCAATTCTAAATATAAATCAGACTGCCCACTACCTGTGTGTATGAGATAGTATGCATAAACTTCTTCTCTTTTAGACCTAGTTTATCATCTACAATTAGGATGTCTCCTTCCTCACTCCCCTCACTTCCCTTCTTTAGATCCATGGGAGTTGTACAACTGTTGGCTTTGTCCATCTGAAAATTTTCCAATATGTTTCCAATTGCCTCTTTCTGAGTTAGTCTAATTATTCTCTTTTCTCTATCTCTCTTGACTTGTATTCCCAAAATATATCTTGCCTCCCCCATGTCCTTCATCTCAAATCTTCCCTTTTAGATATGTTTTTAGTTTGCTGATTTTCTCCATTGACTTACTCAGAACAAGCAAATCATCAACGTAAATTACAATAAAGATGACACCTTTCTCGTCTTCAAAGACATAAAGTTAATGATTTGAACTGATCCGGATGTATCCCAGACGGGTAAGGAACTCATCAAGTTTCTTGTTCCATTTTCTAGGCGCCTGTTTCAAACCATAGAGAGATTTGATCAGCCAGCATACCTTATTTTCCTCTCCTCGTTCCACAAATCCTTCCGGCTGTCGCATGAAGATCTCCTCTTCTAGTTCTCCATACAAGAAGGTTGTCTTGATGTCCATCTGGTGTACTTCCATGTCTTCTGCAGCTGCCAGACTGAGAAGTATCCGGACCGAGGGAAATCTGACAACCGGAGCAAAGGTTTCTTCGTAGTCTATTCCCTCTTTCTGAGTAAAACCTTTGGCCACTAACCGAGCCTTCTACCGCTCAATAGTATTGTCCGGATTCAGTTTTAATTTGAAAACTCACTTACATCCAATTGGTTTTCAATCGGGTGAACAATCCACCAACTCCCATGTATCAGCCGCCATGATTGAAGCCATCTTTTCATTGACGCTGGCCGTCTTCCACCGGTTTCTCTCTGGCCAGTTCATTGCCTCTCCATATGCTTGAGGTTCATCCGGGTGAGACAGTTTAGTTACCTTGTTGTTGACTTGTTTCTCTTGAAGCCTTTTGCTGCTTCTTCTTCCTCCCTCAAAATCTGCAGCCGGAATGATGGTTCCCCTGGATTCTTTCGAATCACCACAGATTCTCCCCTGTCCCTCGGATCCATATCCGTTACCACCACGTCTTCCGCTTCAGGTGTAGGTGTCGCAGGTGTTTCCAAGTCCAAGTCTTTGTCGGTCTTTTTTGAACTTGCAAGAATATCATCCGAACCTGCAAAAGTATCTTCTTTTTGGAGACTCGGATAGTTAGGAAGATGAAAGTCACCAGAGTTTTGTGACTCAAATTTGATTCTGACTTAATTTGAGGATTTGAAGGGATCTACCGACTTCCTTTCATCCATAGCTGCCAGGTGCTTTACTAGAATTATATCTTCTCTTTTTAGATCATACACTCAATACCCTTTTACATCCTCATCATATCCCAGCAAGTATTCAAGTTTCTCTTTAGGGTCTAGTTTCCAGTTAGATTTATCTGTATCTAAACTGAAGACTTTACTACGGAAAACCTTTAAGTGGGATAGATCTGGTTTTCAGCCGGTCCATCTCTCATATGGAGTTTGTCCTTTCACCGCCGAAGTAAGTACTCTATTTCTCAAATAACTAGCACAATTCATAGTTTCGACCCAAATTTTTTTTCCAATCCTTTTATCTGACAACATACTCCGGGCACTATCATTGAGTGTCCTATTCAATGTCTCGGCAACACCATTTTGTTCCGGGTTTTCCAAAATTGTCTTTTGATGTTGCACACCATCCTCTCTTAATAACTCCTCAAACTGATTCGAGGTATGTTCCCCTCCATTGTCACTTCTTACTTTGTTTATTGGGGTCCCGTGAAGCTTCTCGGCCCATGCCTTATATTGTTTGAAATACTCAAGATTTTCTGATTTGTTTTTCAAAAAATATACCCGGGAGTACCGAGACCCATCACGAGTAATGATTAGCATAAATCTTTTCCCTCCTGGTGATGGCACTCTTCTCGCTCCCCAAATGTCTGTGTGTACCAAATCAAGAACTTTTTCTCCTTTAGAGGTTGCTTCCTTTGGAAATGGTAATCTATGTGCTTTACCTTGAGCACACCCACTGCAATCACTTAAATTCTCATTTTCCCCAAAGCGTATCCCTTCAACTACTCCCATCTTTTTCATTTCTTTTAGCTTTTCTAGATTCACATGCCCAAGTCTCTTATGCCACAACATAATATCATTGACACCAGCATAGTAAAGTTTGAGTTTTTCATTACTTTAAGCAAGCCTGAACATTCCTTGGCTACCTTTCTCCCAAAACTTTGATCGTGGACTTTTCCTCAAAAATGTCGATCGAAACTCCTTCTACATATAAAGTGACGACTCTTTCCATCGGTTCCTTACAAGTCCGAACGAATTTCATTACTTTTTGAGTTTGAAA
>JBBHKE010002533.1:0-14157 GCA_037447655.1 Zygnema cylindricum | reverse complement strand
CAGCTATCCGGATAAGACAACCACGTGCACTTATTGTAATCAAACAAACCATTATGTACATAGTTGTCATATTAAAAATCCTGATTTCAGTTATCAAAATCAAATCAAAAATGGCGCTATACCTGCTCGCTTGGCAAAATTGGTCACTCCACCTAAAGGGGTAGAGAAAGACATCCCTCCAAAATCAACATGAGGGACCGAAAGAAAACTGAGATGCAGGCTTCTGTGGCGACTATGATGAAAGAGCAGTTTGCTGCACTTTTGGCTTAAGTCAAACCGCAATTAATTAGAATGGCCCAAACCGTGGTCCATATGCCTTTTTTGCCAGACGATTGCTCCGAGAGTCAACTATTCAACAGCAGGAAGCTCTTTTTAAAGGTAACTTGATCATAATCGCGAGTCAAAATCTATTAACACTCGTATCCCATTATCATTTGCTAAAGAACCTCGCTTACCTATTCCAGAAACTAGCTATAGCATCATCGATGAAGCATTATCAACTATGCAGAGAAACATACAAGACACCTATAAGGTCAAAGAACGTTTATCAATCCTGTCCACCATGCTTTCATAATCGAATAGCAATGAAACAACTGTACATCTGACCCTTTCAGCAATTGCGTTACATACTCTCCAAAACCATCGTAATGCTCTCTCTCTCTTCAAGCTATTACTCTCGAAGAGCGCTCTAGCCTCACACCTCACCTCAATTTCTTGGAAAATAAATCAGGCGTGTTCACAGTTAATGGGGTTTCCTCAGCATTACCTCTCATGGACACAAGTGCGAAACCAATTATCCTCGGGTATGATTTTGCCATCAAAAAAGGTATAACTGCAGATAAACTACAACCCACCACCATGCAGATAAACTACAACCCACCACCATGCAGATAAACTACAACCCACCACCACGCGTCTTTTGACTTCCACAAGTACCACATAACTAGTCTTTGGTATGATAAAAGAACCAATTTGTTTCCAATTTCATTGCTAGTCTGCAACCGATTTTGTAGAAATTTACGATCACGCTTGTTCACCAAGAGTAGGGATAATGAATGCATAGTTAGCCAACACGTTTTTTTTCGAGTAGGGGGGGGGGTTGATATGCATGATCAAACATTTTCGTACAGACCAAACCATTGTCCGGAACGCAAAGTTTGCTTACCTCTTATTTTGGCTCGGCAACCCATGCCTACTACGCCTCATTTTGCGTTTGTCTTGCCAGCCTATGGCGCAGTTGGTATAGGCCCTGATATTTTTGAATCTCTAACAGCGGACGAAATCCTACTTGATCCCCCGAGAATGCCAAAATTATTTAGCACACCAAGATTTATCATTGACCCTTCAGATTTTGACCGAGTGTATAAATTTACTATACGGATCCCCTTATTCAGTATTCCGGATCCACCCACCATAACGATGAATCCTTTTGCGTTCTTGCCCATTAAATGGAAACCGATCAGTTTACAACATCACCATAACGGTCTCGTTAACTTATACCTTTTGACAGGAATACGAACCACACTTCTCTCTTGCCTCCATAACGGTCTTCTGATTAAGCATTATTATTTTGTAGATGTTGATCCCTTGGCTATACGGGCTTAGTTGCACTACTGTCGAATCTTGCACAAACAATATCCTCATCTTTAACCCCAATCCGCTTTTCAAATTATGCATTCGGCTTTGCCACAAGATATTCGCCTAATAGGAAATCACCTTTTGTTAGAATTAGAACCAAATGATCTCCTCTTCACCGGATGAGAATGTCAGGGTATGTCTATGGCCGAGAAGGGTTGAGGTCTCGCAGATCCGCATACTAAACTATTCTTTGAGGTAGTGCATCTTATCCATTTCTGCCAAACACTGAACCGCCTTTTCGGTTACGTCTTTGAAAACGTCGCAACTTATAATGACAACCGACCTGCGATTCTCGCAGATTACAAACGTATTGAATCATTGATTTGACCACCACTGATTATCGATGATGCACGCCATGGTTTGCTGGCCCATCGGGTTCGTTCCAAGTGGACTAACCTGCTGGACATAGGCCGCCGTTGAGAAGCGTACCTCGCTGTCCGACCATCTAACCTTTCCATTCAGGAAGCATTTCTTCTATTTCATAAGGTCCAAACATGTAACCAAGCAGACTTTCCTCCTGCGTTTGTCTTCATATCCCAAGCCAGCCACTACGTGCACATCCTACCATAGTCATATATCCACACTCTCACGCATATTGACATAACGGACGGGGCATGCATCATAATACTCATACGGGGAGCTTAGAAAAACCTACTACTGCAAAACAAGAACACCTTCTACATTTCATCCCAGACACCACTATTGTCGGTGACTCATCGAGCGGCAGAGCTGTACCTTAATTGGTCCTGTCATAGATCCGGAATCACTATCATTTGTCTTAGGCATGAGGTATGCAGCCGGTCGATATGCACAAAACCACCAGTCTCAATCAGTTGGGGGGGGGGCATATACCATGCAGACACACAACATCTAAATCCTCACCTTCTCTCCAGGGTACAACTTTCAGCTCTCCCTTTTCCCTTCCTCTCCCAAGTTTGACACAGATCACACTATTTTTAATTTTTTGGAACCTTGTCACCTGAGTTGGTCTCTCCTAGCATACAGAAGTACTAGATCTCAGGTACCGGTACGGGCATCACCACACTAGATAGTTGCATTTCTATCTAGAAGTTGACATCACGCAATAAATTATTTGGATCAGCCTCCAGTTGAGTATGAGTTGGGACACTCGTTAATATTGGATGAGCAGCTAGCACTTACACAAGCTATGGAAGCGATGACCATTAACACGCCTAGAAAACGGACAAGGAGATTCAAAAAGGGACTAACAAAACCAGAACATTGAATATAGATGAAGTCATAAACCGACATATAGACACATTCGCTTTCTCTATCAAACACTTAGGTCGACACACCACTTATAAAATGTTTATTAACATGGAAAATGAAAGACCTATATTCAAGCCCAAATATTTTCTATTAGAAACTAAATGGGAAGCCGTGGACAAACGATGCGCAGAGTTAGAGGAGGCAGGCTTGATTTATTGGTCAGATTCCACCTTTGCGGCGCCCACCGTCATGCCTCATAAAATTGACGCATAGGAGAATTTTTTATAACGTCGCATGTGTTGGGACTATCTATAACTAAATGCACGTATAATCTAAGACCAACATCCAATGCTGTTGGCGGAGGACATTTTTGATCATGTCGGAGGAGCTAAACATTTCAAAGATCTTAGATCCGCAACAAGGGGTTTAACCAAATTGAAATAGAGAAAAGGACCAAGAAGATTTGATTTTGGGGAAGTGACGCATTGGGAATAAGCACTCATGCCTTTGGCGAAAAAATGCACCTAAGAATCAAAAAGTAATGGACTCATTTTGGGGTGTAAGTTTACTGCTATATCGGACGCATTTAATCATTCTTTTAGTCTCTACAAAGGAACATGTAGCGCATATAGAGTGGGTATTGGAGGAATTAAAAAAGGTAGGACTCAAATGTCATCCCGCCAAATGCACCTTCGGGGCCGAAGGGGTACTATATCTTGGGCATTTTATCTCATCAGAGGAAATTACTCCACTAGAAGTTAAAGTGGAAGCGATTAGTAAACTACCGGCCCCACGTTATTTTACTAGCTTGCGGGCATTCGTAGGGTTAGCCAATTATTAACAGAGGTTTCTTCCTAGTTTTAGCACACTTCCATCTCCACTAAATGAACTCTTGAAAAAATAAGTTCCGTTCACGTGGGGACCCTCTCAAATTGAGGCATTTTAGGGATTAAAGGACGTACTGTCCTCCGCTCCTATTTTTCGTCCACCAAATCATAAGTTACCATTTTGCCTACATAGAGACTTTGTTAAGCTCGGTATTGCGGCCATCCTAACTCAGCGCAAACTCATAAGTGAGGAAAATGTGGTGGCTTATGCCAATTAAAGTTAAAATCAAGCGGAATCAAATTACACTAGTTTTGAGGGGGAGTGCCTTGCCGCAATTTGGGGAATCGTGCATTCATGCCATTATCTTTATGGCAAGCCGTTCACCTTGCTTACTGACCATCAACCATTGCATTAGCTCATGACCAATCACAAGCAGTCTCGCAAATTAGCCCGCTGGGCTTTTATTTTGCAACAATATCATATGGAAATAATCCATCGACCTGGGCTCCTCAATTTGAATGCAAACGGTCTTTCTAGGAACCTTTTACCAAATTCTACCAATAATGGGGTGCGACAAGATTTTGATGACGAACCAGTTACATCCATATCACCTAAGCACATCTAATTTACAATTTTGCAGCACCTACGAATCACAAAACCAAACACAATCTATGGCGAGACAACGCTTTGGTCCTCTTTTTATCCACCCTATCCTTTTGAGTAGGCACCCTACTAGGATAGGAGGAGCGTGTTGGTAAAAAAACCCAAAATTACTTATGGATGGGAGGCTCACTTATCCGTTTTCTTGCAGATGGAAGTCATCTGCATGTCCCTTGGCCGACAGAATTGTTGAAATTGAAAATCTTTACTGTCCCTTGGCCGACAGAATTGTTGAAATTGAAAATCTTTACTCAGTAGATAGAGCAGTGAGGAGAAATTAAGGATTGATAATATTTTGGGAAATGAAAACCTGTAATTTTTACCTCAAATAGTGTTACACTAGTAGAAGACTAATAGAGTGTACTGTACGGATAGTTGGACACGCGTCAGCAAGAAAAGGGTGTTTTACGTTTTACGGAGTAGCGCCGATGACCACTTACACATGTCGGGAGATAAACGAGCGGATTGATAAAACAGACGAACGGAATGCAAACAGCATATCGGGAAAAGTATGGTACGGCCGGTCAAAAAGGGTCGTTGATTGACATCGAACTAACGGACGCAATTCAGTAGGGACCACAAAAAACAAAACACACTAGTTTTTGAATCTGGTGATTCGTACTACATAACAACAGTCAGCCGGATGTTACCAACCACAACTGACTAAGCACCGGGAACGTCTGATGTGCGGCCTTCTATTTGTAAATATTTGGAAACAAGGATTTGTGGTTTAGCTTATTTAAAATAGTGTCGCAATGGCAAAATTAGGTTTTGGAAGTACTCTTGGAATAGTAAGTACAGATTTAGTACGTTGTCGTAGCGTAGGACATTACTGTAGTACAATCTCTTAAATTAGTGTGACCAATAATTACTCACTATGAGTATATAGTTTATGACTTAGACAAAATGTGATTATCCAAGTCTTGAGATGATAATCAACTAAGGCAGTTTTTGTGAATACTTGCATTATTAATATCTTACGGTTGGCTTAATCAATTGAGTTCAAACTTTGAGGAGTGATTTTAAACTGTGTCTACTAGTGTTATGCAAAATTTGAGCTTGCATAGATCACTATATTGCATTCTATTACATCTTGAAGTTGGTTGTTGAGATGGGTGCTTGATAGCTTCTGTTTTAGATGTCTACTTCCACTACTACTGCTGCTGGCTCTCCTCCTCCTACTGTGGTTTTAGAATAACAATTTATGAGCCTTTCATCAAGAATTCCCATATTCAATGGCCAAAAGTATGCATGCTTAGCGGCGATGGTTGATCCACATTTGAAACTGCTGATTTATTGGGGGTTTTGGATGGTACTTTAGCCAAAACAGATCCGAGCTGGGCGAAGAAAAACTCATTGGCGCGAAACAATCTGATTTTGTGCATCTCATAGAATTTGGTTATACCTCGGCTAAAAACGAAGAAAGCGAAAAAATCTGGGGATCACTAACATTTGTTTTTGAGAAATCTAATGTCCATGAGGAACTTCTAGTGGATGGACAAATCTGGGACTATAAATACTCCGGGGGGAGTATAGTGGAGTATTGTGATAACTTTCGTGCTCTTATTGATGCACATTTGTCTGCTGGTGGCTCATTTCTTGAGTTCCAGCATGCAACTTTACTTGGTAGAGGACTCCATAGTAATATGAAAGGAGTGTATGTCCTGTTAAAATCTCATGATAAGTCTAGCTAGACATTTCAGTTAGCATACTATTAGATCTTAGAAGAAATTACTTCATGGAGAGAGAAAGGTACAAGTTTTGAACACAGATTTTAACAGAAAAACTTTACTTAATCAGAACAAAAATCAGGATAGGAATCAGAATCTAAATCAATATAACAATAGACCAAATAGACAAGCTACTACTTACTTTTATTGCTCTGAAAAGGGACATGGATACAGGTACTGTTCGAAGCTGAAAAAGGCAAATGAATCAAGACTATATCGTCCAGGCTGGTAGCAGAGCCCATATCATAAGGGCTTTTCTGGGAACTCTTCTCGGGGAACTGCTCTCTTCTCAGGTTCTGCAACTGAAGAAGATGATCCCTTTTCTTATGCTGAAGGTGAAGAAGCAGATTTAATTGCAATGGCGGCATCCATGGAAGGTTATAGAGATACAGGATGGATCATGGATACCGAAGCTTTGGCACACATGTGTTGGAACAAGTCCGGGTTTTTCAACCTCAAAGGGACAAGTCCCAAGAACATCTACTATGCCTGCGGCATGAGTGTGCAAACTTCAGCACAGGCTGATGTATTTTGAATGGTAGATGTGGGGGGGAAGTCTTTAGAAACAACTCTTCACAATGTGTTACATGTACTAGAGTTGAAAAAGAATCTATTTTCTACTTTTTTGGTAGAGAGCAAAGGCTTTGATGTAATCCTAAAAAGAGGAAGGCAGTTTGTTAGCAAGCTAGGTATAGTTGTAATGACAGGAACTAGAGATGCAAGCAAGATGTATAGCATAGATATGGATGAATACAAAGAAAATGATGTTTTTTATTCTAGTGAATCATCTTTCAATGAGCCATAACATAAGAGATTAGGCCATATCAATTATGATAGCTTACAAAAAATGGTGAATTCAGGAAAAGTTGAGGTGTTTCTCTTACTTCTTAGCCTGTGAAATCATGTGATGATGTTCATTTGGAAAGATCCACATATTACCTTTTCCACAACAATTTGACCACAAATTTGACAATGTTCTACAACTTATCCAATCAGATGTTTTCGGTCCATCAAAAGTTCCATCAGTTGGAGGAGTCCACTATATGGTTACATTCATTGATGACTACTCGAGGTTCAGAAGAGTCTACTTAATGCAGCATAAGAGTGAAGTGTTTACACACTTCAAGCACTACAAGGCATGGGCAAAAAAGCTGCATGGAGTTTCGATCTTGGCACTAAGATCGGACAACGGAGGAGAATATACTTCAAAGGAGTACGAACAGTTTCTCCTACATTAAGGTATCAGTCATAACATGACAGTGCTCTACACAAGGGATCAAAATGGCGTATCTAAAACACTAAATAGAACTATAGCAGAAAGTGCTAGGTCTATGCTTGCAGACAAATGTTTAGATTTGAAATTTTTGGCTCAAACACTCAATTGTGTCGTTTATATTAAGAACAAAATTGCATCTAGATCAATAAAAACTACACCTTATGAACATTGGACAGGCATGAAACTGGATGATAGTCACTTTAGAGTATTTGGCAGCAAATGTTTTGTCTTAGACACATCGCAGACTAGATGGAAAATGGAAGCTATCGGCTTACCTGGGATCTTTATGGGATATGATGACAATGCAAAGGGTTATAGGGTATATGTCTTAGAGAAAAACAAAGTTTTCTTATGTAGAAATATACAGTTGAAGGATGAACAAGATTCGGTTGATCTGTTCACAAACACCGAAAGTGAACAAACAGGAAAGGTACTGGAGTATGAGGGCATTTTTCTTTCCTCTCGGGGTACCACCGGTCTGCCCCTCCTTTAACCGAAGCTCGGTTAGCTTAGTGCACTCTGCCATCCAGTGCCCAGGTTTCTTACAAAAATGACATAAACCTTTGGGAGCCCTTGGTCCAAACTCGCTGTCCCTGATTTTTCGCCCCTCCCCATAGTTTCCGAATCGTTTGGGAATCTCGCAGTTGCTCCAAGGCTTGGCCACTCAGGTTCCTCCCTCGGATCTCAATCGTATTCTCGAACGAGAATCATCCCTACCAGTGAGTTCCATATCCACCTTGAGTCCGGCAAGTCCAGCACACGGTTGACTATGTTCTCGAACTCATCGGGTAACTTCATCAGTAAACAGTTAACCTTTTCTTTTTCACTAAAAACTTTTCCTGCACTCTCTAGCTCCATGAAGAGTGTAGCAAGCTCATTGCAAAAATCCAACATCTTCCCCCCTTTGTATACACACTCCTTAACTTTTAGATCAGACAACAGTTGTTGCTGAATCGTACCACTTCAGTACATCTCTATGAGAGCTATCCAAAGATCGGATGCCCTTTCTACCTGCAAATGAGGACATGCAAGTCCTTGAGTGAGATGGCGTAGGATGAAGTGTTTTGCTGCCATATTGTTAAAGTCCCAGGTTTCAGTGTCATTCTCCTCGTTCCTCGGAATAGGTGACATGAATGCGGAACTAGTTGCTATTGGTGTGGTCGCCTCCTTCTCCTTTCCTTTGTCCACCACCTCTCCTTCTTTTGTTTCCTCCGTTGAAGGTGGATCCTCTTTCCTGGTGAATCTGCTTCCTCCAAACCCTGGAAGAATTCCAAGACTTGATGGACGCCCCAACTGTCCACTCACAATCCCCCAAAACCTTTTTTCGCATAGAGCTCCTATCATCATACTTTCCCAGTATATGAAGCTAGTTCCATTAAAGATTGGTACCCTAGAGGGTGGAACCATAACCTGAAACTCTGAGACCTCGATGAGTCCTCAGAGTGGACACCTTCCAGGAAGCCTCTAAGATAACCCTGGCCCTTTTGTGTTTCAACAAAAATAACTGCCATCGTGACAGACAATAACTCTAACCAACTTCACCCCTGTGAAGGCAAGACTCCCCTGAGTCGATAGCAAAAAGAATCTCTGAATTTTCTCCCAAGAGCAGTAAGTTATGGAGGGTCAAAGTTGACCTTTTGTACAGAAGCTCTTTTGGAGAGAGGGTCCTATCTCCTAATTTTTCTAAGTCTTATCTCTCTCACAAACTCTATCTACTGATGTACGGAACCAATCAGATTACAGTTCCGTACGCAAAAGTACATCTGTCGGTGTACTTTATGTACGGACATTGTACGACATGGCCTAAATGTCGACACATGTCATATCCGGATTCGGTGTCGTAATCTCCGAAGATACCACGATCCAATGTAATTTCGCCACGTGTCATCCGATGTGGCGATGACCACAAACCGCCGAATTCTTCTTCCGCGATCTCGGCGCTAATTGCGGCCGTCCGATTAAATTATCATTTGATCGTAGCCGTAATAAATATATGCGCGGTATTTGTTTCGCTTACGAAATCAATGCGCGGTATTGATTTCTTATCCGTACCGCAATCCGTACTTTTACACTACCAGTTCTATGTATCCCGTAAACAATTACAGTTAAATGAATTATCCTACGTATTAATGTTTAATTTATTATCGAACCATATAGTACGTAACACTAGTTCTACACTTAACGGCTAAGGCTACCGGCTACTTACTGTCTGCCGGCTGGTAGCTACCAAGATAAAATCCTGTGGCCGGCACATACCTTTTAGTAAATAAACCCCTAACTAATATAAGTTTCCCGTAAACCTCTCGATAGCCTAGGTAGCCATGGCTCTAGCTCCCTCTCCAATTTCTCAGTGATTGCGACAAGTTTGAGAGTTGGAGAGAGAAGTTAGAGGTAGACTGCCTCGGCTTCTTTCTATATTTCTTTTTAGACCTAGAAAATACTTAAAAAAAAGGACCATTAATTTCTACAATTCTCGTAATCCAATGTTATCACGCCACGTGTCATATAACGTGGCAAAGACCGTAAAACGCCGAAAGTAACTTTTTTGTGATTGCGGCGCCTAACTCTCGTCTGTCATCGTAACATCGTAACATCGTCGTCAGTGTGAACATTAACTAACATTCAGCGCGACATATATTACTAACGTCATAATGACGTCAAAAAAATACGGACTAACAGATTTTGTACGTCAGCGTAATTTAGTGTTCCTGATTTCAGCACGGATAATTATTGCTGACATAACCCAATATAGAGTACTTAAATAAATTAGAGTAAACTTCCTCTGTGAAAAAGTTCTATCACAAAAATTAGCGTTCATAACTCAATTTTTTTTTTTGTTTTTTTATTCTATTTTTTTTTCCTCTAATTATGATTCGCGGTGTACACTACACAACCAATCGCTATTAGCGTAGGAGTTTCTTTAGCGTATATGAATAGTTACCGTGGTTTACGCTAATTAAGAATTTGAAAATTTTGAAAAAAAAACATATATTCTAATTGTTTAATAATTATAATTTGGATCTTTGAAAAAAGTAAATGTCGGTCGCAAACATGCTTACATTAATATAGGTATTTGTACAAAATCTGACAAATCGTACAAAAATCGTACGTTCACACAGTCGAAACGTGGTTGTTGGACGAATATATGCGAACATGATATTTGACAACCCAATTTGATCCCTTTTTTAAACCGCACATTCTCATGCGTCCGCGGCTACTAAACAAAATGAATTGTACTTTTTCACTTAAAAGATACGTTTTTGTACGGTGTGACTTTGACTGTACACAACACTATTTAAAGGATGACGTTCTTCCGTTTTGTACAGTACTAAAAAATTAACCCTAAATAGAGTAAAGAAAAAAATAGAATGAACTCGCTAATGGAGAATAAAAAAAAGGGGGACGGAATCACTACGCTAATAGCGATTGGTGGTGTACAGTGTCAGATTTGCGACGCTAATCATGATGTCACAAACTTCCACAATACCAAAGAGTACAAAGTACAAGAATGTTGGATTATATGGACAGTATAAAATTTTCATTTTTTTTGGTTTTTTGGTTGACCGACCGTAACCGACTTTTTTTTTTCTGGTGAATCAACCGACCGTAACCGCCCGACCCCCAAAATTTGGCAACCAAATCCGTTTCGGATCCGGCGCGGGCGGTCGGTTAACGGTCGGTCACGGTTTCGGTTGACCGTTAGCGACCTTTGTGGTACAGTATCTCCCTCTCCCTCTCATGACATAAGAAATTTCATTGCTCACGTCCCTTCCGTAAGAAGGTACAGAGCCTTTGCGACTTGTAGTGAAATTTTTTATTTGTAAATCTTCAACGTGTAGCAAGTTACATGGCCGTAGCTGGCTACTATCCTCATCTTAACAGGGCAAAAAACGGGTTATGCGCCCAACTGTTAAACTAAACGTTTTTTTTTTTCTATCGTTTTCACAAAAAATAGGAACCACCGAGAAAATCTTACGGCGTAGGAAAATGTGTCTAAAAGAAAGTACATTTTGCGTCACGAGAGAATGTACGACAATTTGACTTTATTTTATGTTCGACCCACTTTCACATCATGACACCTAAATTTTCAAACTTCTGCAACTACACCATGAATCGCTATAAATTTTTTAATATAATTAAAGCAAAATATAATTAGTGTTATTAACTCAAAAATGTATTTTTCTCATTTCGAAAAAAAAAACCTTCAATTCCAATTATTTCATAGCTCTAATTTGGGTACAGTTTGCCTATAATGAATCTGCGATCAAGATCTTTACACTAAAATAGGTACAAGGTCAAAATCTAACAAATCGTACACTGTCACTTCTTTTTAATTTAATTTATTCATAACTAATTTGGGTTTTCTCCTGTACAATTAATAAGCGATCAATATCTTTACACTTAAATAGGTACTATCTCATTTTGTTTTCTATTTTGAGCGCAATTTTAAGTGCCTTGGCTATTGTTTTAATCCATGTTTCGCACAGTATTACTTAGCAAAGTACCATTTTGTACAGACTGAATTTGGGGGCGCCAAATTAGCGTTACTAAAAACCTAAAATGTGTCAAAAGCTAAATATGTTTTGAGGGTGGTCTTCCATTAGAGGAAAAGTGAGGTTGTTTACTAGACGCCGTACGTTTTCGTACAAATTCGTACCATTTTATTTTTGTCAAAGGAAAAACGTTTACTAGGAACATGTTAGGAAGCTCCACTATTATAAGCGTAAATCGCAACCGTTGGATGTTTCACTTTTTCAAAGTCGCAAAGCAATCGCGTAAATCATCTAGTGTGAGGAAACTCTCCTTGCAAGGAGAGTTGCTTCACACTGGTCGTGTACCATTAGTACACGCGAAAAGGAAAAAAACACGAACACGCAATCACAAGCCTACACGTCGTAAAAGAACATGTGCCTCTTGACACGCTGGATGCAAGTCCGCCGAAAGTATTCTCACACTCTCCTTTGACATCCACTAATCTTTAAGTTTGTCGCGCATTTTTTACATTCTGTTTCGGAATTTTCATTGTTATTTTCAAAATTAAAATTTGGTCGTAAAATTTGCGTACGAATCATTAATTACCTCGGTTTTTACAGATAATACTTTCATATTTTCCGTATGAAGTATATTTTTAAATTTTCAAAATGTGAATACTAACCTACGTGGTACCAACCAAAATAGATTAACCCAAGTGAGAGGCTGTTTACTAGCCCGACATAATGGGACACCCTACCATTAAACTCTATTGAAAGATGTGAAGACGTGTCTGTACATTTACTGAGACCCGCTGCTTAGTCCAATAGGGGCATGAGTCACCTTAAGACTTGAAATGTACTCCAATTTGGTTATATTTTATGTTCGACCCACTTCCACGTTATGACACCTTAAATTCACAATTATACGACTAGAATACTGTACAAAACCGAGTCTATTTTATTTTAGTAATTGTTGATCGATGAATAGGAAAACGCTATTACATGTCTCGCACCTCTTCTAAAGTTTTAGCAATGTAAGGTGTACACACTCTATTTTTCCCTGCTCGTCACTCGCATGTAAGTACAAACTGATAGATATTATACTAAGAATATTATGAAGGGGTCTCTTACCTCCATTTATATTCATGGGTTCTTTGCAAAAGTCTAAGTCGTTGTCGACTCTCCCTCTCCCTCCCATTTTAACGCTCCTCTTTCCCTCTATTTAGAATGAGAGACGACAAGAATGGTATGAAATAAAAGGGATTTTTCTTTTCTTTAGAATACATTTGGTTGTAGATTGGTGGCATAACGTGTGATAAAGATAACAAAAAAAAAATGAGGAAAGCATGGTGAGAATAATTGGTAATAAAGACATCACAAGTGAGCATGACTTCTTAAGTCATAAAACTTTAAGCATCTACAATGTCAAAAAACTAGATATTTACATCGTGGATATTTTGGTAGACATCAATAATTGTCACAAGATTTGTAGTCGACTACAACTGTCACAAATTTTACCCACAGCTAGAACTATCCCAGTAGAAGTGACAACTTTTAAAAAGAGTAGTTTAAATGTCAATTTTTCAAAAGAGTAGAGTATACATCACCTTTCTAAAATTATATGGGCTCCATAGCCTCCCACAGAATGCACAACTACACCAACCCTACTGGATACACCCAATAAACTTTCTTGAGTTTAATGCAAAAAAAAACACTTAAAAAGGTCAACCGAGATTATTGTTACAGTAGTTCAAACACAAGTCTTTTGTATAGATGACCTCTTGGAGAAAGGGTGCTAAAATATATCTAATTTCCAATCGAAGTATCTCAGTAAAATTGATTGTACAAAATGAACACGCTAAGTACTAAGCCCAACAATCGATTTAGGGTTGATTATTTACAAGACATCCACAAAAAAATCGAAGCCATAAAAGACAAAAAGGTATAACTTTTTACGGCTTATGTAAAAGTCGGCAGACGACAGGCTTAAGAAAAAGAAAAAAATCGTAAAAACAATATGGAACGAAAAGAATAACAAATTTATTATGATTATTGTAAAATTACACTTGAACGTACGCGTGAAAAGATGCGATACCGGAATCAACAAAAACAATGTTTAACTAAGCTAAAAGACAAAATAATTAATTTGAAAAGAAATCACTAACACATTGTGCAACCATTGCTTCAGAAACGACCGACGAGGCAGGGTCATCGTTGGATGACCAACCAACTATGAGGCATATTCGTCGCAGACTTAATAATCATGTAGAAGATAGCAAAGTCGTATGATGACAAAAGAGAAAATAATTAACACTTTGTATTG
>JBBHKE010002532.1:144450-167682 GCA_037447655.1 Zygnema cylindricum | reverse complement strand
TCATTTTACTGACGAACGGACCACAATCACATAAATACAGTTAGACAGAATCACATCGAAAAGTACTCCTTGTATTTTAACGACTATAAATTAATGGTGATATCAATCGGACGGCGGAGGAAAAAGTCGGCATCGCGAAATGATCAATTTGGCGGTTTGCGGTCACGGCCACACCAAGTGATACGTGGCAACCTGACATTGGATGGCTGCATCTCCGTGACATACCATGGCGAACCCGGATATGGCAAGCAATGTCTTCTTGGCCATGTCGTACAATGGCCGTACAGAAAGTACTACGGGCCAAGTACCTTAATCTACTGTACACTGAATTGATTGTTTTCGTACTTCAGTAGTAGAGGGTTAAGAGAGGGGTTCAGGACATAGAAAATATAGGTAGCAGCCTCTCTCCCAGAGCAATTCTGTATAAAAGGTCATCTTTGACCATTGATAAATTACTGCTCAGGGGAGCAAATTCAAGGTTTTTTTTTGTGGCAGACTCAAGGGAGTCAGCTCTACTAAGGGGTTCTATTTAGTTAGCTGTATTCTGTCAGAGTTTTAGCAATACTCATACAAATGCAACTCAGAGACCTCCAAAGGACCTCAGAGTAAGCAGCTCACACGAAGCCTCTAGGATAACCCTGACCCCTTTGTCTTTCATCACAAATAACAGCCACCCTGGAAAACAAAAGATATGACCACCTTCACCCGTGTGAAGGCAAGACTCTCTTGAGTAGATAGCAAAAATAATCTCTGAATTTGCTCCACTGAGCAGTAAGTTATGGAGGGTCAAAGTTGACCTTTTGCAAAGAAGCTCTTTGGGAGAGAGGGTTATATCTACCAATTTTTCTAAGTCCTATCTCTTTCACAAACTCTATCTACTGGTGTACGACACCAATCATATTAAACTGCCGTACATTAAAGTACAGTTGTCGGTGTACTTTATGTACGGAATTTGTACGACATGACCTAAATGTCGACACATATCATATCCGGATTCGGTCCCGTAATTCCCGGAGATGCCGCGATCCAACATAATCGTGTCACGTGTCATCCGATGTGGCGATGACCACAAACCGCCGATAAATCTCTTCCGCAATCCCGACTTTCTTTTCTGCCGTCCGATTGAATGCAAATTTGAATCGTAGCCGTCATAAATGCTTGTGCGGTATTTGTTTCGTAAAAAAACAAAATGCGTGGTACTTGTTTCTTGTCCATACCGAAATCCGTACGTTTACATAACGTGATCTATCTAACCGTAAACATCCGCCGTTAAATGAATTTTCCTACGTGGTAACATTTAAATAAATATCAAACCCAATAGTATGTATCGTAACTTCTAGACTTAACGGCTAAGGATACCGGCTACCGGTGTTCAGACGGTTCGCATGTACCAGGATCAAATCCTGTTATCGACATACACCTTTTAGTAAATAAATTAACTAATGTATTTCGCATAAACCTCTGGATAGCCTAGGTAGCCATGGCTCTAGCTTCCTCTCCAACTTCTCAGTGATTGCAATAAGTGTGGGAGTTGGAGAGAGAAGTTTGGGGCAGACTTCCTCGGCTTCTTTCTGTATTCTAATTTAGACCTAGAAAATAAGAAAATAACCATCGATTTCTACACCCCTATTATTTTCTAGTCAATCTTTAATTTCAGACCACACTTCTCCTTGAAGAAAATTAGCTTAGGGGAAGGAACAGGTTTGGTTATCATGTCTACTACCATCTCGCTATTTGGTCTATTCTCTAACCTAATAACTTTGTTTTCTACCTTCTCTCTAGCAAAGTTGAGTCTAATGTCCATGTGTTTAGCTTTAAAATGATGTTTATGATTGGCAAAAAAAGCGATTGCAGCCTGATTATCACAAAAAAGATTCTGCACACCACTCTTAACGTGACCAAGCTCACCAAGCAAAGACTTGACCCACATCAATTCTTTTACAGCAAAGCAAGAGGCCATATACTCAGCCTCCTTGGTGGACTAAGCAATAACCTTTTGCTGTTTGCTACTCGAACAGCAAGCCACATCACCCACATATAATACATATCCAGAAGAACATCTCCTCATCGGAGCATCACCATAACTGGCATTACTCCAAGTAGTGATGTTAGTATTCTCCCCACCCAAATGCAACCATATATCCCTAGTTCCTATCAAATATCTAAAAACACTCTTAGCTGTCTCCCAATCCTCCTTAGTGGGAGTATTTAGACTTCTACTCAGCAATCCTCCTCTAAGACTATGACTCCTTCCTCACTCCCCTCACTTCCCTTCTTTAACTCCATTCGAGTTGTTCAACTATTAGCTTTATCCATCTGAAATTTTTCTAGCATGTTCCCTATTGCTTCCTTTTGAGTCAATCTTATAATCTTTCTTTCTCGGTCTCTTACTACTTGAATTCCCAAAATATATTTTGTAGTGTTGTGTATCGGTAACAAACTTATCGGGATAACACAGATACCGATAGTTATCGGTTATCGAATGGTCACAGATTCTGATATATCGGTCTGGGACAAACAAATTCCATATCGGCGATAACTTAAAAAATATATAGTATGCATACAATAGTAATTTATAACATACTCTATTATTTTATGGACTTTATATAGCGTGGCATGCCACATATAAAAATATGTTCTGTTACCGTTTAACTGCAATTTATTACGGACTGAGCAGCATATAAACGCTGTCCGGTTAACTAAACAAATATTTTACGGCGACTCACGGTATTTTACTAAAAATCTGGTGAACATGGAACTAGAAAAGAACGGCGGACACAAAAGTACAACGGACGCAAAATAACATTCTGCGCGTTGGCGGAATTGAACGGACAACTTGGAATGAGAAAACATGACCGAACAAGCCAACGTGATCGTCGGTATCCCGTAATGGCTCTTTTGGCAGCTTTTGCCAAAAAAGCCGACAGATTGACACGTGGCAGGTCCCCCGTGGATCTCAAAGAATAAAGGGACAAAGCCATGACGTCGGATGTGAAAGGTAGATCATTTTTACAGGATCCGTATCAAAACCGTACAAATCTCATGGCGACTACTACACTTTTTGTGCTTGTACACGTCTGGGGAATAAGACGAACAGCTGAGTGTACAGGCCGTACATTTATTTGTGCAGTCCATACAGATATCCCCGATAGTTATCGTTATCAGCATTATCGCCGATAAGTACCTGATATTATCGGCTACTTATCGGCGATAAGACCGATGTCGATATATCGTACCAATATATCGATTATCAGATACCCGAAAAAAAGGCCCATATCAGTTATCGGCAAATCCTTACCGATACACAACACTAATATTTTGCTTCTCCCATATCTTTCATTTCAAATCTCTTCTTAAGATCGGTTTTCAGTTTATTAATTTTTTCCATTGATTTACTGAAAACAAGTAAATAATAAACATAAATTGCAATAAATATAATACCTTTCTCATCTTCAAAAACATAGATTGAGTGATCTGAGCTGATCCGGATATATCCCAGACTAGTAAGAAACTCATCAAGTTTTTTATTCCACTGTCGAGGCGCCAATTTCAAACCGTAAAGGGATTTAATCAGCCGGCATACCTTACTCTTCTCTCCTTCCTCCACTAATCCTTCGCGTTGTCGCATGAAGATCTCCTCTTCCAATTCTCCATGCAAAAAGGTTGTCTTAATTTCCATCTGGTGCACCTCCATGTCTTCCGCTACTGCCAGACTGAGAACTATTCGGAAGGAAGGAAATATGACGACCGGGGCAAATGTTTCCGCGTAGTCGATTCCTTTTTTCTGTGTAAATCCTTTTGCCACTAATCGGGCTTTGTAACGCTCAATGGTGTTATCCGGGTTCAGTTTTAATTTGAAAACCCACTTACAACCGATTGGTTTTCGGTTAGGTGGAAAATCCACTAGCTCCCAAGTATCGGCTGCCATAATTGAGGCCATCTTTTCATTGATGGCTCTCTTCCACCGGTTCCTTTCTGGACAAGTCATCGCCTCTCCATAAGTTTGAGGTTCATCTTGATGAGATAGTTTTGTTACCTTGTTATTTACCTGTTTCTTATAATCTTTTAATACTTCTCCTCCCCCCTTCAATATCTGTGGCCGGAATAGATGGATCTCGTGGGTTCTTTCGAACCATCGCGCCTCTCCTCTATCCCTTGATTATTAATCAATTTCCATCACGTCTTCCGCTTCGGGAAGAATTGTCACTGGAGTTTCTGTTGCCGAGTCTTTTTTGGTCTGATTTGTACCTGCAAGAATGTCATCTTCTCTATAACCTGGATAGTTAGGAAGTTCAAAGTCATCAGAATTTTTTGACTCAAATCTGATTTTTACTGACTTCGTATATTTGAAGGGATCCACAGACTTTCCTTCATCCATAACTACTAGATGCTTTACTAAGATTATATCTTCTTTTTTTAGATCATAAACTCTATATCCTTTAACATCCTCATCATATCCTAATAAGTATCTCGGTTTTCTTTTAGGATCTAGCTTCCAATTAGACCGATCTATATCTAGACTGAATACTTGACTGCCCAAAACCTTTAAGTGAGATATGTCTGGTTTCAGGCCTGTCCATCTCTCATAAGGTGTTTGATCTTTTATAGCTGAAGTAACAACTCTATTTTTGAGTTAATTAGCACAGCTCATTGCTTCGGCCCAAAACCTTTTTCCTATCTTCTTGTCCGACAACATACTTGTAGCACTATCACTTAGTGTCCTATTTAATCTTTCACCTACCCCATTTTGTTCTAGGTTTTCTAAAACTGTCTTTTAGTGTTTGACTCCTTCTTCCCTCAAAAAATGCTCAAACTGGTTAGAAGTATACTCTCCACCATTGTCACTCCTTACTCTCTTGATTGGAATTTCATGGAGTTTTTCGCTCCATGCTTTATATTGCCTAAAACTATCTTGAGCTTCTTACTTGTTTTTCAAAAAAATACACCCTGAAATACCGAGACCAATCATCAGTGATAGTCATCATAAATCTCTTCCCCCCCGGTGAGGGCACTTTGGCCGGTCCCCAAATATATGTGTGTACTAAATCTAGAATGTTTTCTCTCCTATAGGTGGCTGTTTTGGGAAAGGGCAATCTGTGTACTTTACCTTGAGCACATCCACTACAATCACTTAGATTCTCACTCTCACTGAACTGAATTCCTTCCACAACTCCCATCTTTTTCATCTCTCTTAGCTTATTTAGATTCATATGCCGAAGCCTCTTATGCCACATCATTATATCATGAACACCAGCATAATAAAGTTTATTCTTTTCATTGCTTAAAATCAGCCTAAACATCCATTGGCTACCTTTTTCAGCGGTGAAATAAACTTCCTCAAAATTAGCAGTAAAGACTCCTTTCCTAGTGCTACTATCAAAACCCTTCTCATCTAATAGTAACGTAGAGATGAGGTTTTTTTTCAGCTCTGGAATAAATAATACATCGGAGAATGTAACTATGAATGTCTTTCTTTCTACCAACACTTTCAGATCTACCGATCCTTCAAGAGAAATAGTGACTATCCTCCCATCCCCGTAATCTATCTCTACGGTGGGAATCTTTTTTATCTTAGTGAACAAGTGTTTATCCTTACACATGTGCATAGAGGCACCTGAATCTACAATCCATCCTGCTTCACCTTTCTATCCACCGAAAGCACAATTCTGCAATTGTGGAATTTCTACCTTGTTTGTCGCTTCCAACTCCTTATCCAATAGGAGCTCATCATCCTCGTCTTCAGATTCCACCTCATGTACGTGTGTCACAAGGGCCTTTTTATCTCCTCTCGGGGTTCCACCGGTCTGCCCCTCCTTTAACCGAAGCTCGGTTAGTTTAGTGCACTCCGCCATATTGTGCCCTGGTTTCTTACAAAAATGACATAAACCTTTGGGAGCCCTTGGTCCGAACTCGTCGGTCTGATTTTTCTGCTCCCTCCCTCTATAATTTCCCACCGGTCTCCGTGAATCCTTGTTCCTCCAGTCGGTCCCAGCTGCCAAGGCTTGCTCACTATTTCCTCCCTATCGGATCTCAATTGTATTCTCCCGAACGAGAATCATTTCTACCACTGAGTTCCATATTCTCTTTGAGTTCGGCAAGTCCTGCACACGGTTCACTATGTTCTGAAACTCATCGGGTAACTACATCAGTAGACAGTTAACCTTTTCTTTTTCACTAAAATCTTTTCCAGCACTCTCTAGCTCCATGAAAAGTGTAGCAAGCTCATTGCAAAAATCCAACATCTTCCCCCCTTTGTATACGTACTATTTAACTTTGTGATCAACCAACTGTTGTTGCTAAATCGTACCACTTCGGTACATCTCTATGAGAGCCATCTAAAGACCGGATGCCCTTTCTACCTGCAAATGAGGACATGCAAGTCGTTGAGTGAGGTGGGGGGGGGATGAAGTGCTTTGCCGCCATATTGTTGAAGTCCCAAGTATTGGTATCATTCTCCTCGTTCCTCGAAATAGGTGACATGAATGCCGAATTAGTTTCTATTGGTGTGGTCGTCTCCTTCTCCTTTCCTTTGTCCACCACCTCTCTTTCATTTGTCTCCTCCGTTGACGATGGATATGCATCTCTAGTGAATCTGCCTCCAGTAAACCCAGGAGGTATCCCTAGACTGGATGGACGCCTCACCCGTCCAATCACTATTCCCCAAAACCTTTTCTCACATAGAGCTATTGTCATCACACTTTCCCAGTATATGAAGCCAGCTCCATTGAATATCGGCTCCCTAGATGGTGGGCCCATAACTTGCAACTCTGAGACCTCCATAGGACCTCAGAGTAAGCAGCTCACACGAAGCCTATAGGATAACTCTGACCCCTTTGTCTTTCAGCACAAATAACAGCCACCCTAACTACCAATTTTTCTAAGTTCTATCTCTCTCGCAAACTCTATCTACTGATGTACGGCACCAATCATATTACATTGCCGTACATAAAAGTACATCTCCCGGTGTACTTTATGTACGAAATTTGTACGACATGGCCTAAATGTCGACATATGTCATATCCGGATTCTGTCCTGTAATTCCCGCAGATGCAGCAATCCAACGTTATCGTGCCACGTGTCATCTGATGTGGCGATGACCACAAACCGCCGAGAATCTCTTCTGCGATCTCGGCTTTCTTTTCGGCCGTCCGATTGAATGCAAATTTGAATCGTAGCCGTCATAAATGCTTGTGCGGTTTTTGTTTCGTAAAAGAAACAAAATGTTGGGACTTGTTTCTTGTCCATACCGAAATCCGAACGTTTACGTAACGCGATATGTGTAACCGTAAACATCCGCCGCTAAATGAATTTTCCTACGTGGTAACATTTAAATAAATATCAAACCCAATAGTATGTATCGTAACTTCTAAACTTAACAGCTAAGGCTACCAACTACCGGCGTTTTGACGGTTAGCACGTACCAGGATCAAATCTTGTTACCGACATACACCTTTTAGTAAATAAATTAACTAATCTACTTCCCGTAAACCTCTGGATAGCGTAGGTAGCCATGGCTCTAGCTTCCTCTCCAACTTCTCAGTGATTGCAATAAATATGGGAGTTGGAGAGAGAAGTTAGAGGCAGACTTGCTCGGCTTCTTTCTATATTCCAATTTAGACGAAGAAAATAATAAAATACCCATCGATTTCTACAACAAAGAATAAGGGATTGAGGTTCTCCTAGAAGCTTCTGGTAAGTGCCTACTCTGAGTACCAATGGAGGTCTCAGAGTTGCAGGTTATGGGCCCACCCTCAAGGGTGCCCATATTCAATGGGACACGATTCATCTACTGGGAGAGTATGATGATAGGAGCCCTATGTGAGAAAATATTTTGGGGAATAGTGAGTGGGCGAGTAAAGCGCCCATCCGGTTCTGCTATCCCTCCAGGGTTTGGAGGAAGCACATTTCGTAGGAAATTAGATCCACCGCCGTTCAGAGGACTCAGAAGACAGAGAAAGCATCTTGATGGAGAAAGGGAAAGAGAAAGAGAAAACCACACCTATAGCAAACGGATTTTTTTTTATGTCTCCTATTCTGAGGAATGAGGAGAATGACATCGATACCTGGGACTACAACAACATGGCCAAGCATTTTGTCCTCTGTCATCTCACACAAGGACTCGCAGGTCCTCATTTGCAGGTGGAAAGGGCATCTGATCTGTGGGATGTGCTTATAGAGATGTACCATAGCCGTACTATTCAGGAACAGAAACTAGCAGATCAAAGGATCAATGGATACTTTCACAAAGGAGAGAAGATGCTCGATTTCTGCAATGAGCTGGCTATACTCTTCATAGAGTTAGAGTGTGCTGGAAAAGTAGAAACCGAGAAGGCAAATATTCACTGCTTACTTATGAAACTACCCGATGAGTATGAGAACATTGTGAACCACGTACAGGATCTACTGGACTCCAGGTGGATATGGAATTGGGTAGTCCGTATGATCCTCGTACGAGAGAATACAATCAAAATCCGAAGGGGAGTTGAGAGTGGACAAGCCTTGGCGACGAGAGCAAATAGGAGAAACAAAGATTCACGGAAACCCCTTGGAAGTTATGGAGGGGAAGCCCAGAAAAGTCAATCGGATGAGTCCGGAACAAGGGGACCAAAGGGGCTTTGTCATTTTTGCAAGAAACCCGGGCATTACATGGCCGAATGTACCAAACTAACCGAGCTTCAGATAAAGGAGGGGCAGACCGGGGGTCAGCCACTAGGGAAGAAAAAGGCACTTGTCACAAAGGTACTCGCAGAGGAATCCGATGAGAAGGATGACGAACTTCTTCTGGATGAGGAGTTGGAGGCAAAGACAGAAGTTGAAATTCCACGGAAGCGGAAATGTGCTTTCGGTGGATTGAAAGGTGAAGGAGGTTGGATTGTGGATTAAGGTGCCTCCATGCACATGTGCAAAGATAAGCATCTGCTCATTAAGTTGAGAAAGATCCCTATAGTAGAGATTGAATATGGGGATGGGAGGGTAGTTACCACTACTTATGTAGGATAGGTAGATTTGAAAGTCATAGTGGAGGGAAAAACATCAATATTTATGTTCTCCAATGTATTGTTTATTCCGTAGTTAAACAAAAATCTTATCTCTACATTTGTATTAGATGATAAAGGATTTGAAACTAACACCGGAAAAGGAGTTTTTACAGCTAGTTTTGAGGAAGATGTGTATTTCACTGCTGAGAAAGGTAGCCAAGGAATGTTCAAGCTTCCTTTAAGTAATGAAAAACTCAAACTTTACTATGCTGGTGTCAATGATATTATGTTGTGGCATAAGAGACTTGGGCATGTGAATGTAGAAAAGCTAAAAGGTATGAAAAAGACGGGAGTAGTTGAAGGGATACGTTTTGGTGAAAATGAGAATCTAAGTGATTGCAGTGGGTGTGCTCAAGGTAAAGCACACAGATTACCATTTCCAAATGAAGCAACTTATAAAGGAGAAAAAGTTATTGATTTGGTACACACGGACATTTGGGGACCGGCAAGAGTGCCATCACCCGGAGGAAAAAGATTTATACTAACCATTACCAATGATTGGTCTCGGTACTCTCGGATATACTTTCTGAAAAACAAATTAGAAACTCCAAAGTATTTCAAACAATATAAACCATGGGTCGAGAAGCTTCACGAGACCTCAATAAAGAGAGTAAGAAGTGACAATGGAGGGGAATATACCACAATTAGTTTGAAGAGTTCTTAAGAGAGGATGGTGTGTAACATCAAAAGACAGTTCTTGATAACCCGGAACAAAATGGTGTTGCCGAGAGATTGAATAGGACACTGAATGATAGTGCCCGTAGTATGTTGTCAAATAAAAGGATAGGAAAAAGATTTTGGGCCAAAGCTATGAATTGTGCTAATTATTTGAGAAATATAGTACTTACATCGGCGGTGTAAGACCAAACCCTATATGAGAGATGGACCGGCCGAAAACCAAATCTATCTCACTTAAAGGTTTTCGGTAGTAAAGTCTTCAGTTTAAATACAAACAGATCTAATTGGAAACTAGATCCTAAAGTGAAACCTATATATTTGTTAGGATATAATGAGGATGTAAAAGGGTATAGAGTGTATGATATAAGAAGAGAAGATATAATTCTAGTAAAGCACAGGGTAGCTATGGATGAAGGGAAGTTGGTAGATCATTTCAAATCCTCAAACTCAGTCAGAATCAGATTTGAGTTAGACAATTCTGATGACTTTCACCTTTCTAACTATCCGGGTCTCCAAAAAGATGATACTCCTGCAGGTCGGACGATATCCTTGCAGGCTCAAAACAGACCGAGAAAGACTTAGAAACACCGGTGACACCTATACTTGAAGCGGAAGACGTGGTGGAAACGAATATGGATCCAAGGGACTGGGAGAAGCCGTGGTAATTTGAAAGAATCCACGGGAACCATCTATTCCGGCCGCATATTTTGAGGGAGGAAGAAGAAGCAGCAAAAGACTTCAAGAGAAACAAGTTAACAATAAGGTAACTAAACTTTCTCACCCGCGTGAACCTCAAACATATGGAGAGGCAATGAACTGCCTGGAGAAAAACCGGTGGAAGACAACCATGAATGAAGAGATGGCTTCAATCATGGCCGCTGATACATGGGAACTGGTGGACTGTCCACTTGATCGCAAACCAATTGGATGTAAGTGGGTTTTCAAATTGAAACTTACTCCTGACAATACTATTGAGCGATATAAGGCGCGGTTAGTGGCCAAAGGTTTTGCTCAGAAAGAGGGAATAGATTACGAAGAAACCTTTGCTCCGGTCGTCAGATTCCCCTCAGTCTAGATACTTCTCAGTCTAGCAGCTGAAGAAGAAATGGAAGTACACCAGATGGACATCAAAACTGCCTTATTGCATGGAGAACAAGAGGAGGAGATCTTCATGCGACACTCGGAAGGATTCGTGGAACAAGGAGAAGAAAGTAAGGTATGTCGGCTGATCAAATCACTCTATGGTTTGAAACAAGCACCTAGACAGTGGAACAAGAAACTCGATGAGTTCCTTACTCGTCTGGGATACATTCAGATCAGCTCAGATCATTCAATTTATGTTTTTGAAGATGTGAAAGGTGTCATCTTTATTGCAATTTATGTTGATGATTTGCTTGTTCTGAGTAAGTCAATAGAGAAAATCAACAAACTAAAAACAGATATGAAGGGAAGATTTGAGATGAAGGACATGGGGGAAGCAAGATACATTCTGGGAATACAAGTAGAGTGAGATAGAGAAAAGAGAATAATTAGACTAACTCAAAAACAGGCAATTGGAAACATGTTGGAAAAATTTCAGATTGAAAAAGCCAACAGCTGTACAACTCCGATGGATCTAAAGAAGGGAAGTGACGGGAGTGAGGAAGGAGACATCCTATTTCTAGATGATGAACTAGGTCCAGAAGAGAGGAAGTTCATGTAGACTATCCCATACAGACATGTAGTGGGCTGTCTGATTTATTTCATGAATTGTAGTTGACCGGATTTGGCAGTTGCTGTAGAAGTACTAAGTAGGAGTCTGAATGCTCCTACCAAAAGGGATTGGGAAGCTGCTAAGAAGGTCCTCAGATATCTCATAGAACTAGGGATCTATGGCTGTATCTGGGTGGGGAAAATACTGACATCACCACTTGGAGTGATGCCAGCTATGGGGATGCTCCGATGCGAAGATGTACATCTGGATATGTGTTGTATGTGGGGAATGGTGCTTGTTGCTAGAGTAGTAAGCAACAAAAGGTCATCGCTCAGTCCACCATAGAGGATGAGTATATGGCATCTTGCTCTGCTGTTAAAGAATTGATGTGGGTCAAATCCTTGCTTGGTGAATTGGGGCATCTTAAGAGTGGAATTCAGAAAATATTCTGTGATAATCAAGCAGCACTTGCAATTGCTGCTAATTCTAAACATCACTTTAAAGCAAAGCACATGGATATCAGACTAAACTTTGTTAAAGAAAAGGTGGAGAACAAAATAATAAGTCTAGAATATAGACCAGACAGTGAAATGGTGGCAAACATGATGACAAAGGCTGTGCCTTCTCCTAAATTAATATTTTGCAGAGAGAAGTGTGGACTTAAATTTAAAAGTGACTAGAAAATAAGGGGAGTGTTGAAATTATAAGGCTTTCTTATGTATTTTATATGTTTCTTAAGTAATCTAAGATGAGGAAGGAAAAAGCAGAGGCGGCCTGCTTCTAACTTCTCTCTCTAGCCCCCATACTTGTCGTAGTTACTGGAGGCTGAAGAAGAAGCTAGAGCCATGGCTACATATGCTTGTCCTAGAGTTAGAAGGCAGTCCTTTGTTAAACTAACCAAAAAGATTAACGGACCTAGGATTTGATTCTAGTACCTACTGTCCGTCCAAATAGCCCAGCATCGTTACCATGTAGCCTAGCACCTGTGTCGAAGTATATAGGGTACAATAGCTACTGAAAGATGTGCAAATAGAAAAGTTCATTTTACAGACAAACGGACCACAATCACATAGACACAGTTAGACAGATCACATCGAAAAGTACAGCTTGTATTTTAACAGCTAAAAATTAAGGCCGATATCACTCGGACGGCGGAGGAAGAAGCCGGCATCGCGGAATGAACATTTTGGCGGTTTGCGGTCACAGCCACACCGAGTGACACATGGCAATTTGACATTGGATGGCTGCATCTCCGGGAAATACCACGGCAAACACGGACATGGCAGGCGTCGTCTCTTTGGCCATGTTGTATAATGGTCTTACAAAAAGTTCTCCTTGCCAAGTACCTTTCTGTACTGTACAGTGAATTGATTGGCTCCGTACTTTAGTAGTAGAGGGTTAAAAGAGGGGTTCACGACTTAGAAAATATAGGTAGCAGCCTCTCTCCCAGAGCGCTTTTGTATAAAAGGTCATTTTTTACCATTGATAATTTTGTCAGCAATACTCATACAAAGACTAAGGGATTGAGGTTATCCTAGAGGCTTCTGGTAAGCTACCTACTCTGAGTACCAATGGAGGTCTCATAGTTGCATTCTTTTTTTTTTTTCACTAAATGCATGTAAATTCGACTTTAAGTCATACATTTGGTTTTGCTGATGTCGACATTGTGTTTGATAATCTCTTTCTTGGCTTAACGACAAGAGCGGGTCGTTGTTGGTTCATCGATGAAGTGATGATTTCTCATCAGTGGTAAACAAGTGACTACGTATAAACGCTGTTTATGAAAAAAAAGTTAATTTTCCACATATAACGACGAGTTTCTATCGTCGTTGAATCTCCGACAGCAACATTTCAACGTCGAATATTTTCGTT
Source organism: Zygnema cylindricum (assembly GCA_037447655.1). Classification (NCBI taxonomy): domain Eukaryota; kingdom Viridiplantae; phylum Streptophyta; class Zygnematophyceae; order Zygnematales; family Zygnemataceae; genus Zygnema; species Zygnema cylindricum. The sequence goes on along the minus strand of JBBHKE010002532.1, from coordinate 154,401 downwards.
CTTTTTGAGAGTCGTTTCAATTTGTTATACGACATTCTATTCAAGAATCTCATTGTGTCTTTTGACATTGTTTATAATTTACAGAGTACCAAAAGGCCAAGCGATGGGGGGTAGAGAGGAGGTTCACGCTTGACGGAATACAAGGGAAAACCTGGACGTTCTCTACTTCTAGTTTTAGGACGAGATCGGTGGCGGTTACTAAGGCTTTGCCGGGACGAGGAGGGAAGGAAGTCGTTGGGGTGACTGTTATACACGAGGAGTTGCTTTTATATTTTGAACGTTTTAAGAAAGCAGGTATGAAGATGTCCACCTCAATTCTCGGGGACATCGCTAGAGACATAATAACAGAAAGGAGGAAAGAGTACGGCCCGGAATGGTTCAACAAAGACGGGTCTGAAATACATCCAATCATTAATAAAAGGTGGGTGCAAAGGTGTCAAGAGAAGCACAACATCGTTGTGCGTGCAGAAAAGTGGAATCTACAATGTAGTCCCAATAAAGATATATACATTGAGCGTACCGTAGCCTTCCACATGGGCGTTCTGAAGCGGGAATTTAAATCCGGTGAGTCTCTTTCCATTACGAATATAGTATAATGATGTCTCATTTTTTTTATTGTGTTTTGTTTTCGTTGTGTTCCCTACTTAACGACATATAATAAAAAGAACTAAGTTTGTTTCGGTTCAGTGGTGCATGTATACCAATAATTTTCAACGAATACCTCATGGAAAACATAGATGAAACTCACATGATTGTCAACACTGATAATGGAAAGACTTTGGGGTTTCATGGGATGATGTGGTGAAATACGACAACGTTGCCGAAAGAGGTGAATCCTGTAGCACCAAAAGATAATCACTCAAATAAATTCACAAAACATAAAACATTACACAGCGGAAGCTCATAATAAACAAGAGGAATATTCAGCCAAAAAGATTTATAAGTGTTATTGACCGAAGCCTCTTTACATCATCTCTTTTCTCTCTCTTATCTCTCTTCTTTAAATAATCTCTACTCCAAAATTAATCCTCTAAGATTTAATTATGTAAGATAGAATACTCGGCACATGTTCACTGCTGCCTATATACTCTCTACTCTACGCTAACAGACAATAAGGTAAGACAAGCATAACTTAGCGTAGCGACCAAGTCTGTCCCTAGTTGATTGTGCACACTGCAAGGAGGTTTCCACGAAGAAAGTAGCACGCGTTTTCTTCCTTCAAAACGACTAACTCCAAACGTTGACTTAAACACGTGTCGTCACACGAAAACACCTGCACGCAAAATGTAACACGTGCGCACAAAAACATAAAGTGACGCGAAACGAAATAGTACATTTAGTTCGCGGATGACAAAAAGTACCGCCGCAAAACAACGTTGTACATTTTGTATAATGACGTGATATTTCACCTCAAACAAATAAATGTTAGTATGTCGCTTCGCGGAAATACCGCGAAACGACAATAACTCAACAATCCCCCTCATATTGTCGGAATCGCCAAACTTTTCAAAATAATCCAAGTTTTTCGACGCCCACTCTCAAATACATCATGTGTGGCACCCTTCGTCAACAAATCAGCCGCCTCCTCTTTTGTCGGTACGTACGAAAATACAATCTCGTTCGCCGTAACTAAATCTTTAACAAAATTCCATTGGATCCTAATCTGTTTTGTCCTTTTGTGAAATAATGGATTTTTCCCCAACGCCATCGAATTCATGCTGTCATAATAAATCGTCATACAACAAATCGAAACACTCAACTCGCGTATTATCTCTTTAATCCAAATCAAAGCCTTAGATGCATGACACGAAGCCATATACTCAGATTCGGTGGAACTCAACCGTAGGTTGTAGCCTAGAACTCGACGAGATCGCGGCTCCTCCAAAAATAAATGCGTTCCCTAACGTGGACTTACTTGAATCAAAGTCGCCGCCCCAATCCGCGTCACAATACCCAACACACTCCAAAATTTTTTTGTCAGAAGTAAACAAAAGTCTAAGATCAATCGTACCAACTAAATATCAAAAGATACTTCGTACGGCCTCCCAATTGTCGAGCATGCTTGAAAAACATGAGAGAAGGGCCCATTTCTAGGAGTAGTCGACATCGGACTTTTGCAAATAACCCCCAGAATGCGAATGCTTCCCATAATAACGATTATGCCCACTGCTGCCTACATCCCGCCCATCTACATGCATGCAAAATAGGGTGGATGATCGGACAGGCAATAAGAATGAGTGCATGGGAGGGCGAAAAGATATCTCCTCCCCCTTCCTTTCCCCATTTGGCTGGGGAAAGGGATTAGGTTCTTGTCATTGAGCTGGTGTCCCAATTACTGATCTGTTGAAAGTCGGCCAAATACATCCTCAAAACCCACTGTTGTGGTAGAAAAGATTCTAGCAGTCTGTTCCCGCGAGACCGCCGTCGAAGCAAAAAGACTACCAAGGAGGACCAAATAAACTTCCACGCAGAAATAATAAAAATAAAAAAGAATTGGCTGTTTTAGATTTAACAATATCACCTTGCCCCAGAAAATGGAATAAAAGATAGAATTAATAATGATAGCAAAGCAAGCTCAACATACCCCCAAAAGAAACGCTGACAACAAGAGGAGACGAAATCTCCCTCGAAGACATCGAAATAGGTAAAGCCTCCTTAACTCTTCGGTTTTTCGCAACCCGGAACCGGCAAGACCCTTCCCGGTATCGAACAGACACCAGTTCCGAATCGCCCAAACAAGAAAGTGCCAACTACCTAACTGGACTACGACTTCCACAAAAGACGGATGCAAACCAAGATAGCAATAGGGTCACAATCACATACAAAACAAAAGTTCTCCAAAAGAAAGTTTGCTAGAATTTCTAACGTTTTTCTCAAGAGACAGTATTGAAAACAACAATATGTCTCATTCGGCCCCAAGCGCCTTATACAATTTTTTTTGTCTGGTCTCAGATCCAAAAGGTCAACGCAATGCAAGAAGCCTATGAGCGAAGAGCAATTGCTATCGAAATGACATAGGACAAATAAAGTCGTATTACACTCAGGGCAAAAAGTTTTACTTCAAACTCGGGCTGAATCTAGAACTGAGAGTCCAAATCGGAACCACTAATTTACCAAAAAGGTACTGAACTGGTGATGGGTTCCCAGACTTTGACCTTGTGTAATTAATGGACCGGAAGCAAGTTAAACCTAAACTGAATCCTTGCTGACATCTAACAACATAATCTCAATGACAATCTGAAAAGTTACGTGACAATCCACAACGTACCCCATATTGTTCACAACCACAGTTGCAGGTGGAGGATCACCAGTAGTAGTAGATGTAGACATAGACTTCAGCAAAAGATTCCAGAAATCCTATCAAACAACAAACTTTGATATAACACAGAAATCACTTGAGGTGTTCAGATAACACCAAAATTCACACAAATACAATATCACATACAGTCTGTCAATTCCCAAAATTGCAGCCCAATTGAACTAGTAAACCATAAGATGTAACACTTGGAAGATTCCCAAAAATTGTCCCTTAGAGAGTTAGATCTCAATACTGGATGGTAACGACGTCGTACATTTTGTATGCTGACGTTATACTTCACGTCAAACAAATAAATGTTAGTATATCGCTTCGCGAAAATTAAGCGAAACGATAATAACCCTACAAATCCATGACTCTCATGGTGCGAATCAGTGGAGGGGTGAACGCTCGTATCGAAAACCTGATGATATTTTTTGCAAATCGTGGCAGAATTACCCGATACAAGATTTATCGGACAACGTCCCGGGTGTGTTTTTTCTTTGTCATTTAATGTTTTCATATTTTTTTCATGTCTTTTTGTCTTTGATGAAGGTTTCTCTATTTCTCTCTATCTATGTTGTTTTGTTTCAATTTTTTATCTATATCTCTCTACATTGTCCTCTCCTACCTCCTCCCCCATTCTCCTACTACAAAATAAAGATTTTTTTGTTCTTTAACTCTCTAACTTCTCTTATCTCAAACAATGACTCCTATTACAAGCTACTTATGGTATACGTAGCTTGCTTTCCATATAGTGCAAATGTAAGCAAGCAATACAAAATGTTAAATATTCTCCTTTTTTGGTTTATTATATATCTTTGCAGGTGTTTGTTACCGGAGTGGTACGAAGGGTTTGAATGATAAAACGGTGTTCCCACAATGAGTCTTAGAGGCAAGGTCTTACCAAAGGGATCGAGATGGACTTGAAAAAGTTATCTTCCTAGACAACTACGGTGGTCACAACACGTCCGATGAGTTGGAGTGAGTTCTTGAGGCCAAAAACATTGTGTTACACTATTTACCACCTAATGCAACGCATCTTGTTCAACCGTCAGACTCTTTCGTGATTTATAAAATCAAGGACGTGTGGAGTCGCATTTGGGACAGTTGGTAGGCAAAATGAATTGAGAACGGTCAATGGGCTAAACCTTCGAGCCGTGGATGGTCCGAGAAATAAGTTAGACCCGGTAAAGCATTTTTTCTAAGATTGGCAAGGGACTCTTTTCGAGTGGTTAATGCGATGATGGACAAAAACGGGATGAGTTATTCAAAAAAAACAATGATTTAATGTGGCTTGTCTTTACGTGACGGAAAGTGGGAATAAGATATGCTCACACAACATTTGCAAGGCATAATCAGCAAATATCGCAACCATTTCGAAGGCGAGGTTGTGGAAACTCCTTGCTCGAAGGCAAGGGGATTCCTCCAAAATATTGAAGATGCGGACAGTCAACAAGATAGCATTTTCAACGAGCGAGGGATGAGCGGCAACCAGTTTTAAAGATATTATATAACTGCCCATTGTTTTTTTGTTTTTATATATTTGTTTGGCAATGGTAGTTTAATTATAGAGTGGGAAACGCAGTTAAACTTGTGCCAGATTAATCTATACAGTTCATGGAGTCCAATATTCATTGACTTCATAAGATAAAACATATTTCGTAGGTGTGTATGGTTTTTTTATGGGATAATACAATTTCGGTTTTTATAAAGTTCTCGTGTCTTGTATATCATGGAATTTGATGTATTTTTAAAAATTATTATGTATTTACCTTCAAATGTTGTTAATGTGGTGTTCAAAATTTGTGAGTGCTTCTAATATGGAATTATATATTTTGTTGCAATGTACATCCTACCGTAATCAGTGACGACTATGTTTCGTCGTTTGTTCATCATCCTTCTCAAAAATTGATCAAGTGTTAAGTTTCTAAAAAACATATTCATTGCACTAAGTAATGGTTGCCCTTTCAGCGACGAGAACATGTCATCGTAGGATGGAAATTGACCGGCGAAAATACTTTCTTATCATATCCGACAAAGCAGAGGATGTGTCGTCGCTAAATGGAAATCCAGCGACGAAACAACTTCGTCATCATCTCCGAGAAAACAAAGGGTGTTTTGACGCTAGACGGAAATCTAGCGACAAAATAATTTTCTCGTCATCTCCGACAAAGCAAAGAGTTTAAAGTCGTTGAATTCAAATCATATAAGCCTTTGTTACTATGTTTTTATCTCTTTGAATAGCCTTTCAACGCCGAGGTTGTTTCGTCGCTGGTTCATGAAGTTTTAGTTTTCATATACATGGATATTGTTATGTTTATGACCAAATAAGAGGCTTTTTCCTATATCAAAAAAACACATAAAAAGTAGACCGAAACTGTTAAAACAGTAGTGAAAAATGAAACCAAAGTATTAAAAGTAGGAAAAGCAAAGATCAAGAAAGATACGCGGCAAGAACTAAAATAAAAGAAGTCATATTTGCAGCATATACACGTGATTCACAAACGAAAAAATGCCAAGTACATTTAACATATTTGAAAAACATGAAAGCAATACAAAAAACACACAATGATTAAAAAATTTATAAAAAGTTGACACATATAAAATCATTCATTAACAACAATGGGAAAATAAGTACAAAATTTATATATTTCATGATAAACTCTTTTTACAACGTTATACTAAAACAAAAAAATATCTAAGGCGTATTAATCGACAATAGTCAACAAAGCTCTAAATAGTATTGAATTCTTAACGTTTATGCTTTTAGCTCGGAAATCCTCTTTACAAAATTTTAAAACCTTCATATTTTACACACACTAACTAAGTATCAACGATTTGTGATAACAAATATAGATCCATAAAAAGCTCCTCACAGTATACTCCATGCGCTTTTGTACGGTCGAATACCTTCAATATGATATTTTATTCTTCCCTATGATCGTATGTTTCCGCAGGGTGCTCTCCAATACAACAGGCAGTCGGATATAAGTTCATCGTCGATGACAATTTAAAATACAAAAAAAAAATAAAGATAACGGATTAGTAGGGGATATATGGGCTTGACAAATATAACGTGAAAAATAGGGACACACAGAGAGACACTAAATGAGTATATCATATTCGGAGATTGCAATGAAATATAGGGAGACATAGCTACAAAGTAATGGTGGATGGTTAACGACCAAGGAGATAAATAACGAGTAGGGGCGAGAAGGGAGATAATATGGAAGAGGGGGTGATAAAAATTCAGAGAGGGCACAAGAGACATAAGTGGGGGGAAATGAAAAATGATAAATTGAAAGAGTTAGATAATAGGATGGAGAGCAATGATGAGACGAAACACGTGTCGAACGACGAGGAAATATTTAAGAGGGAAGAAGGGAAGAATTATTGGTGAGTTAATGAGAGACGAGCTAAAAGGGACACTGAACAAAAAAGAGAGTAAAATGGGGAAAAAGCGAGTCAGAAAGAAAAACAGAGAAAATATATGCGACAGAATGAGGGAGAGAGAGAGAGTGGGAAAAAAAGAGTGGGAGAGAAGAGTAAGGAAAGGGAATGGGAAAAAATGTGGGAGATAGAGGGAGAAGTTAAGAGATAAAGATGAAGAGAGAATGAAGGAAGAAGATAACGAGGTAGAGAGCGCAAGAGAGATGAATAAACATGCTGAGTTGCGCACTTACCAATGATTTCCTAATAATCATGGAAAAATATAACGACGATGTTGGCTCGGACTTCCTTGTTGTTCCGCCATATTACACTCTACCCTACTACTCATGTAAACCCTAAAAACAGGTATAGATTATTGGATGCGGCAAGACTAAGCGAGGCGGCGAGGCGATGATCCGCGTCCTGCCCAAAAAATGGCAACATTGTGTAAAACTGGATCTGCGAGATACAAAAGCGTGCCACCGGGAAATGAGGATGTGGTTGGGATTTGTCTGACCACAAAATCTTTTTTTTGTGTTATGTCCGCATATGCTGTTGGTTTGTTATCAGTTCTCGTTTTCAAGGCGTCGCGTTTTGTCAATTCTTGATTTTGTAACTTCACCCTAATATTTACACAATGTGACATTAATTGTTGTCGTTTTGTGAAACATAACCCATTTTAAAGTCAAACTTAACTCTAATAAGCGTCTTTTTTGTTTAAAGTTCTGGTATAACCGTTATGTTTCCTTTTGACCCTTTAACAGTGTTAATATATACTTTATTAATCTCGCAGGATCTCAAATAGAGTTAATATATACTTTATTAATCTCGCAGGATCTCAAATAGAGTTAAAAAGGCACCGTATTAGACTTAACTTTCCGCGACTATCAACATGTGTAAGTATGCAACACTACGTTTACGTAACATGGACAGTTTTTTATCATGTGCACATGTTATCCGTTCACACTCTCACACACAAAAACGAACGTCTGAATGTATACGAACGCCTATTTTACAAACTCGACTCCACTATTTTTCTTAACGCAGCTTTGTATGCGACCGACATAAGTTAACCACAATTTCCGGACGGATTTCGATAACGAAGTACTCTGTTGTACGAACAAACTCTTTCCGTACACCACATTATTCATGAATCCAGTACGGTATTACCATTGACGCTAATTTACTAGAACCATAATTAACGTCAAAGATAAATTAGATTCATTCACTGTATTTCGGGTATCAATGTCAAAATTTTGGGGTGCCGATGTAGCGTACATAAGGCTAATAACGATTCACGGTGTAGTTTTGCAAATGGCATTGGAGGTCCGAGCCCCTGCATTTGTTTCCGTACATGTGCCTGACGTGGCAAAAAAATCTACGTGTACTTTCCGTCGTCATATACGGCTGAAATCGCGTGAGACGTTGTTTCCTATTCGCTGTTAGAATGGCTCTGGCTGACGGCTGTGGCTGAAGATGAGCTGGCATGACGTGGCTGTCGGTCGATATAGAGAAAGAGCCAAAAGAGGATACATAAATTGTACTGCGGATTCTAAAACATCCTATCGGTGAAGCAATCAATTATCGAAGAAAACGACAAAATATACCCTTACTTTGTCAACATCAGTACCATTTTTTCACACAATTCTTGAGAAATACGTCCGAAGGGAATATTCGTGCTGAGCTGGACAAACTGAAACTGCTTCCGGATTTGGATGTACGGAAAGTCGTGTGTCGACGACTGACACGTCATTTTTTAAAGTGCATTTTATATGGGCGTTTTCCGCATTAAACCTTTTTTTATAGCTTTACTACATTTAGTGCGGGCGCACTAAATCTCCCTTTTGACCTATGTTTTTCATGGCTTCTGACGCGGCAAGTGGGTAATTTGCACAAAATTATTGAAAAGTACGGAGGACAGCTGTTTGGAGGAACAAATCTTGCTGAGCTGGACAAATTGAAACATCTATAGGAATTTGGACGTACATAAGGGCGGATATTTCACTGCACTTGCCGACAAAATGGTTTTTGGCGAGGACATTTCCATGTCAGAATTTCTAGGTTTTAATCCATGTAGGTGTTATCTGTGCAAATGTGTAAAACGCCATATGTGTGAAGCGTACAAAATGGCCGGCTGTACTTTCTGATGTACTACACGACCTATCTAGAATTCTAGATAATTTTGTATTGTAATTTACCGTACTATCCCGTTCATTTTTTTGATTTTTTCTGTTTGGTAGATCATTGAAAGATCCGGATCCAACGATTTCGCTGTTTCTCATCGTTAAGATATAGGATCGACGGCCTTTATTATTACAGCTGGAGATCAATAGAGCCGAGTCTGCTTCTGTTTTTCACTGTTCTTTTTTTTCAGCTTGTCATAATTGACAATGTGCATAATCCATAACGACCAATCACGTTGAGCCTTTACCCTCTTATGTCACCACGTTTTGTCTTTAACATCATGCGGCATTTGGCTCCTCACAATTTCCAAGTTGAAGCGAGACAGGACAAGAATGACAGCAACCTGTCATAATTTTGGCACTGTCAGAAACTCGACTAAAAATTTTATTAACGAATCAGCACTCATTTTTCCAAACCTTCAGCTTACCTGACCGGTTCATAAAATTCCAGCGTTTCCGGGAAAGCTGGCACTCGTCTCAGATCAAAATCTCCAAAACCCTAATGTCAAACTCAATTTGGTCGGCGTCCCATTGTCTCGGAAGCATATAAAACAAAGATTATCATTAAAGAATCTGGAAGATTCTTTACCAAAGATTTTATCTGCGATTCATCCCTTCGAGTCAAAACTCAAAACCTGGCTAGATGGACCTTTTACGTAAAAGCCCTCGACTTTGTAAGCGTGACAGGTGTCTCTATTAACACGTGTCTCAATATGCACTTCAAACTAGTTCTTTCGTCGATGATCTCAACACCTGTACCAGAATGCTTACAATTTCAAATCGCCTTTTGTTTCTTTGTCGGCGATCTCTCCACGTGTACGAAGATGTTTTGCACTATTTTGTACCTTTTTGTACTTCCTGTTCGCCTATTGGTTCGTAGATTTCCTTAGCTTGACCGCAGAGGAACTAAAAATACAATACCGGCGGCAAATAACATGACAATCTTCAATTTTTTGGCGCCTACTTTTCGTTAACACCAAAGTTACACTCCTAAAAATTCAAAAAAAATCAAAAAAAATCAAAAAAAATCAGAAAAATCCA
>JBBHKE010002532.1:121950-141950 GCA_037447655.1 Zygnema cylindricum | reverse complement strand
TTTTATAAGTCTAATTTCCTCATATTCACAACCTTTTATTAAAAAAAAAAACCCTCCCCCCCCTTTCCCTTCCCTTCCCTACCTTTTTTTTCCTTTTTTTTTTCCTTTTATTCAAATTTTTCTCTGACTTTGCAGTCATGAGCAAAAAAAAGTCAACCGGTCATCCATTCAGTTTGACCAGAGTCAATACAGTTATCGCAAAATTTTAGGAAAATTGTCGCGAGAACCGTCCCGATTTTGCGGAGTATCGAGCGATCCGAGTGGTCGGTGGGAAGCTTACGTGTATGCGGCTCGTAAAAAAATGTGTGTTAAAAAAATTGTTTTTTTTCTCCCTCTTCTCCCTCTTCCCCCCCTACTCTCCTCTTCTTTTTTCTTCTCCTCTCTGCTTGTGTATATGGAGCTTGTAAAAGAAAGTGAGTGTTAATGTTTGTTTTCTCCCTCCTCTCCCTCTTCCCCCTTCTCTTCTTTTTCTTTTTCTTCTCCTTTCTGCTTGTATACGCAGCTCATAAATTTTTTTGATTGTTAACCTTTATGTTTTAATGTGTATTTTTGGACCTGTTTTTAACCCTTTTTTGTCTCCCTCTTCCCTTCTTGCCCTCTTCTCTTCTCTTCCCCTCTCCTCTCTGCTTGTGAATACATGTAAAATATTTTTTGTTTCTTGAACCTGTTTCGTAACCCTTTGTTTTCTCTATCTTCTCCCTCTCTCTTTTCCTCTCCTCTCCTCCCTCAGTCGTTTTCTTTTTCATTTCTCTAATTTGCTCCCTCTTCCTCTCTTTTTTTCCTTCTTCCCTTGCCCCCATCTCTCTTTTTGCCCATTCCCCAAAAAAAGAAATACCATTTCTTTTTTCCTTTTCGCATACGATGTACTTGTACCTTCTTTCTTCCTCCTTTCTCTCAGTATTCTCTTTTTAATACTTTAACTAACTACTACTACTACTTTACGTTAACTTCAGCTTTAGCTTTCAGTTTTAGTTTTTTATATTTGTCTTTCTGGTTTATATGATGTTCTTTTTATCATTTAAATTGGTTTTATCACTCCTTTTAGTGTGGATTTAATGTTGTTTATTTGTGGATAATTTTTTTCCAGTCGATTGAACTTCGTTGAAATCCAATAAAACTGGTTTTGCCACCATTAGTAGTGTAGATTAAATGGTTTTTCCACTATCGATGACGTTTGTTTAATTGATTAAATTGGTTTTGTCACAATTATTGGTATTCTGGAATTAGTGTGGATAGATTTGTATGCTTACCATTAGCAGTGAGGATTAAATATATTGTTGTTAAGTGCTTTTCCACATGCAGTTATGGTCGGTTGTGAATTAACTCTCGACTTCACAAAAGGTTTTTTTGTTTCTTTATCATCCGTGAAATTCCAGCGTTGTTTGGATAGGTGTGGAGAATAAATTATTCTGGTTACATGTTTTCTGCTTAGTCCTTATTTGCAATAATTGCTCACGTTCACAAATTGTGTAACAATTTACTGTTTCAGTCTCAGGCCAGTTTCACCTGAACTGATTATGAATGGAAGTTTTAAACTTCAGGCGGGTTTCACGCCAGATGATTACAAATGGAAAGTTCACCTAACTTTACTAGTCATGAAAGTTCACATATGTTTTACATAGTACTTTGCAGATATCTTGAAAACTTATCATCTTGGAAATGAATTGAAGTTTACATAAATTCTCTTAAGTTCTCAAAGCTTAAGTAATGCGTGCATAATATTATGCGATTATCTTGAAAACTTATCATCTTGGAAACTGGGACAGCTTTTACATATGTTTACATAATGCTGTGCAGATATCTTGGAAACTCATCGTCTTGGAAGTGGATTGAAGTCTACATAGCTTCTTAAGTTATGAAAGTTCACAGAATGCTAAAGTAATGCTGTGCAGATATCTTGGAAACTGGGACGATGATGAGTCTGCTGCTCGGGCTCACGATCGAGCTACAATGTGTATTTTTGGTAGAAATGCGCCAAACATTAATTTCTCACTAAGCGGTACGATCATAAACCTATCCGTTTCATATACATCTGTGGATATTTCTACGCTAGTCGTTTCCTTCGTGACAGATTTACGATGAAACAATACAGACGTCCTGTTTCGGTTCATGTCAACAGCCTTTTATCATCCATGGCCTTTTACAAACTTATGGTTTGTTGTTATTCATGCTGTTTTATGATTTCGTTTTTTGCAACGATTGCAGATTATGAGAATGAGCTGGATGAGTTAGAGATCCTTCCACAATCGGAAATGATTGCAAGATTACGGTTGGAGGCGAAAGCAGCAAAACGGCATCACAGCCATGGATGTGGGAGAGAAGAGCAGAAGCATTGGCATTCCAGTTGTGGCTCTAAGAACACAAGTGGTAACTTCTTCACTACCAAAGCAAGATTTGACATCTGTCTGAAGATTTCCATTTGTTCCTGTTCAAGTTTTAGTGGCGTTTGGAAGGTACTTTTGTGTTGAAAATAGAGATGAAATCGGCAACCATGCCTCTTGATCTTGGAATGCTAGTTTACTGACCTCTTCCCTTTATTAACCTCTCCTCCTATCTCCTCTCCTCTCCTTGACCTCTCCCTTATTAAGCAAGGATTTCATTGTTTTTTGCTCTTTTACAGAAAATCCCTCAGTCCGATCAACTGTTCAAGAACCATCACAATTGTCGGTTCATTCGACTATTCAAGAAAAATCACAATCGTCGGTGTCACAGGACCAGATTCAGATTCGAGCCACTCCGACAGAAATTCCAAGAAGAATACCGACAAGGAACACTGGAACGCCGAGCTTTTTCCGTGAAATTTCACCTCTTTCTAGTTTACAAAGAACGCCTTATTTGGAATCTCCTCGTCGGGTGCTATCCGCTCCTCCTCAACCTGTCACGCCTGGAAATAACAAGCCTTTTTTGGATTCTCAACTTCGGGTACTACCAGCTCCTCCTCTGTCTGTGACGCCCGAAAAATATGTCAGAATAGATGATCGGGAAGAGAAGGCGGTTAGTGAAAGTTCTCAGCAGATTGGACTTCCTCCTCATAAGCGACCCCGAATTCACCATCATATACCAAGCACCGATTCCAAATTGATTTCAAAGTAAGCAAAAACATAACTGGGAAAACATGTCTCTGCGGCTTCTCTGCATTTGGATGTTCTCTGCATTTTGCTGACAGAGAGTGTGATGTACTTTTTATGATAATTGCTGAAAACTATTCATAAGAATTCTTTCTGTTTGTATTAAATGCTTCAGGAGCGCTGGGCTTGACGAATCAAGTACTACCTCTCAGACTGTTGGTGCTGGTCAACAGTTAAAAGCTTACAAGGATTTAACACCTGACTTGCAGCAGGTGAGTCACACTGACGATTTTTTAATTTACTGTCACAGACCTGAATATTGTCTTTAAAATGCTATTAATGGTTTATTTCAACGGTCGCAAGGAAGCAGTTTTGAGGTTTTAATGTTGTCAATATGATGACTGTGACTGAATATGGTAGTTTTGAGAGTTTAAAGCAGTCAATATGATGATGATCTTTGACTAATTATGGTTTTTTGAGAGTTTAAAGTTGTAAACATGATGATCTTTTATTGAATAAGTATTGTTCTCCTTTGCAGGGAAAAAAAAACAACATCTCTTCAGTATTGCACTCAAACGTTGACCTGCGATGTGGCGATAAGAGACAAAAAAATGAAGATCCAACCGTCAAGTTGCGTTTCCAAGTCACTGGATCAGAATGTGCAGATAACGCGTCTTCCACTCAAACAGATGAGGGCCACAGCATCGAAGTCTCATCTCGTCGCTTGCAAAAAGCTGTGAATTTGAGTGAGCTTTCCATTTTAAGTCACTCGACCAATAATACGCCCTTTCGATACCCTGCGACTCCAGAGCAAAGAATAGAGGTTCCCCATCGTTGCTTTCCTGCTGTACCACATTTTGGAGCACGAAATTCTCCACAACATCCACAATATCTCAGAAATACTCAAATACCTCATAGTATCTTCAACCGAGCAGCCGACTCCTTTTCCTGTCAACATCCACCAGCCTCACAAGTCAAGCTTTTTATTCCAGCCTCGCAATGTACCACCAGTAACTAGTGGAAAGCTTACGCAAGGTGAATAATCTGCTCCTCCTTCCCTTTTGCTGTCTACATGATGTTGTTGATAATTAATGATGGTGATATTGGTAATGACTGACCTAGTTTAAATCGGGTTACAAACTAAGGAGCTACTTCACAGATTCCATATTTTTTTGTTACAATTCTGGTGTATCTTACCTACAGGACGATGAATACAGCCTTTTAACAACAGGACAAATTTGTGGTTTTTTGTTCAGTAACAACACTAATTCTGTTCCGCTTCATGTGTAGATTGACAAAGTGAAAAAGTAATTTGGGAGAAGGATTTTTTCGTCGATTTTTGATGCGGCAAAATTATTTTATCTTGCAGGAACCTGCACTAATTTGCTACCATCTTATGGTGTGCATCGAAATCAAAACCAACATCAACACCCACATCATGCAATGCATGAAGGTCGAATGCATCCACCAAACACGACGCTTTTTCGACCCAAACCAAGGCGTCTTTCGTTATCATCTCCACCGAAACTGGTAAGCGATCATTAGACCTTATCATTGAACACGCACACGAAAACATTTACGGGTAAGGCAACTCTTTTTTGTCGCATTGGTTCAGGCACGTTCCTTAAGGTTTAAGGTTAAGGTTGGTGGAGCTATTCTTTGCTTTCATGTGTTTGATAAAAACTTGATAAAAACTTGCAGGAGCAGTCCAGTTCGACCTCCTGTTCCTGTTCCTCTACTTGCAGTCGACAGCCTTCAGCAGTTAAGGAAGAAAAGAGTGTCGACCTAAGAGACAGTCGACAGCCTTCCGAATTTAAGGAAGAAAAGAGGGTGGACCTAAGAGACTCTAAGGGAGGAGCTTCAGAAGTCACTGACGCAGTTCAGGCAGAATTGGCGGCTCAAGCTTCAGAAGTCACTGACGCAGTTCAGGCAGAATTGGCGGCTCGGCTTGAGGCTGAAGCAAGGATGCGTTTGTATGTTTAGTGCCATAGTATAGTTTGATGGAGTAGAATATCTTGAAAGTGGTGAAACTTGTTGATTTTAGCATTTGTATGTTTAGTGCCATGGCAAAGTTTTATGGATTAGACATATCTTGGAGGTGGTGAAACTTGTGGACATAAATAAGAGTGGTCCTCTATTTTCTTCAGTACTGGGTAGCTGCCAAGTGTCACGCTTTGCTGACCTAGTAGAGCTTTGGAAGACATTTTACAGTTGAGCAATTTGTGCATCATCCGGTTTTATTTTTTCCAAATCGGTACCGCAGTCGTTTTTACTTCACATGCTCCACAGTTATAGTTCGGTTCGCAGTTTGCAGTAGACTTAGGTCAACGATGAAAGATAGTACTGTACTGTAGTTTCAGTAGGTGACCATTGAGGTTCGTACATTTGGCAGCCCTTGTTCTAGGCCATTTTCTATTCGGATCCAACGGTCTGAAAATGTCAAGTGGAATGTTTTGCTGGCTGGCCAAATCAGTATTTTGTAAACGACAATTTGAGTTTGGACGAACTCTGTTTTGAACTTCCCGTCGTGGCAATCAATGTTGTGAGAAATTACAGTACGGTAGTTTTAGGTTTTGTTTAACGGATATTGGGGCAACAAAACCAAAACTAAAGTACACTGACACTGAGCAAATGTCCACTTGGCGTAACATGAACGGTCTGTACTTTCTATAATTTTTCTTTTTTTGTACATTCGTTATGTTCTTTTTCTTCAATAATCTTGCTTAAAAGTTGATGAATTGAGCAATAATTACATGGGAACAACATGTTGTCATTAAACAACGATTTTATTAGAAAAACAAAATGGGGAACACTGTCGGACCGAGCAGTACGTACATTCTAAATTTGTGCTCGTTTAGCTCTTTACATGATCAAAGTTTTTAGAAAAACCCTAAAAAATAAAACAAGGAAACCAAAAAGGTTTTCCGAGGTGCATATTTCTTGTGCTTGGTAATAAATATTTTCCCTCTTCGTTTCCCACTCTCGGTTTCCACTGAAAGTACAATGCCCATCGTTGTTTGCGTTAAGGATTTATTTGTGTTAACTCGAAAATAGAATGCATAAGACTAATTTAGAGCAAGGAGAAGTGGCAGATTGTAGTCCACTTTTTGTACATTGTTGGTAACACTCTTTTATGATTTTCGGGCAAAATAAACCGAGACCGAGTTAGTGTTATCACTCTAAAAAAAATGGGTAGCGAGTGTTTAAGTGTCAAGTTGATACTGGAAAAATGAGACTGTCAATTTACATAACATAGATTGTTTAAATAATAATTCATATGTTATACCCTTTATATCATTTCCTAGTCCTTTTTCCCATGGACTCGCCTTGTGTTGAAGAACGTACTTGTAAGTTTGATGACAATTTAAGCTAAAAGACATTTCTTGCAACAGTGCTCCAAACGCCTTCCACCTAGCTTTTAGACTCCCTTTTGCCCTTAAGAAAAATCCCATTACGGACACACACTAAGCACGCAGTATACACTTAATTTGCCCTTTCAATGAAGCCTAAGATAACTTTTACTATATGGGTTTAATGTGTGTCATACAAAAAAACACATACTGTATACTTAGGTTTCATGTGAGCTAAAATGTTCCTTACAAGACTTATAATAGTTTTCTTTGAGTACACCGTGAATCACTACTAGTCTAGAGAAACAAATATATTTATTTAGTTATAATTTGGATTCAATGGCCTAACGCCAACACAACATTAACATCAATTTACACACCTAACACTAATTTGGATACACATTTCCATAGTGTAGCCCCCCCGCCCGACGGCTTGGGTAACGCCATAGGGGGGAAGAGGCGGGGGCTTTTGAAAAAAAAGTTGAAACCCAACGTCGCTTCGATACATTGCAGTATAAAATTATTGGCATATCGAACCGATATATCCAAAATGCATAGCAATTGTAAGTTTTCCAACATATCGGGGCGATATATCAATTTTTGGGTCCTCAAAACTACGTACTCTTCGAAAATCAATAAAGGGCTCTCGATACACAACAATATATTTTGATGATAAAATATTTCTTCGGTGTATCGCTAGATTGTTTTTTTTCTCCACGTAAAACATCGTTTCTGATACACACATGTCCAATTTTCGTTTGGAAACCGCCAATCGTAATGTGAGAATCTTGCCTTGGAATCCATACCGTCGAATTAGTAATCCGACACTTGTGCACGGAGAATAGGTGTTTTATGTGGCGGAAAAACGTTAACACACAAAGCGATACACGACATACAGTACACCGTGTATCGCTATTAGTGTTAATCATTTTTTCGCCATTTAGAATATCTTTTCTCCGTACACATCTCCGATTTTCAAATGAAGACCGCCAATTGAAAGCTGAGAATCTCATTTTTCAATCGCAACCGTCAGATCCACAATCCGATATGTGTGCATGGAGAAAATAAGTTTTAACTTTTAAGAGAAGAAACAAATATTAACACTAAGGGTATTTTCGCATGTGCTAAAGTTACAGTTATCTTCTGTCGTTTTCCTCCATAACTTAGAAAAAAACGAGAAAATCCGCAGCCGTACCAAAAATTAGAAATTACCACCGTACAATTTTCGTTACCCTGAAACTTTATATTTATAGTAGTTTGTCATATAGCGCGATACAATTTGTCGTTTAGCGCATTTCGACCCACTTTCGCGTCCTTTCAACACATGTTCAAACTTTACATCAAATCATAGTTCAAAAGTAGGCGTTTATATTGTAGGTCTTTTGTCGGCGCCTTCATCGTAAGATGTGTTATGGACTTTTCATGTGATCGTCTTAAGTCGCTACTTTGATCAGCGACCGTCCGATCGTCCGAATCTGACGGTTTAAATAAAAAGTAGCTCAAAACTCACAGAAAAAGATTTTTTGTCAGTTTTTTTTTTTCCGTCGACCGTGTGAACAGCGCGACGGCGTACGAATTGTCACATTTTGTACGGGTACATATATTACCGTAGACATCGAAAGGGCGGGTATTTATTATTCAGGACAACCTAAAATACAGTTAGGGATTAATTAGTATATATATTTAAAAAAAATAAAAAATATCCCGATTAGTGTTAATAACACTATTTTTTTTTTACACTATTTATTCCTTTACTCTAATAGCGATTGACGGTGTAATGTATGACGTATGAATAAGCCAATAATTACGATTTGTTGCGTTCCCTTAAATTTGCGAAATGAATAGTGTTTACTAACGTGTTATATTTGCGACGCTTTGTCGCGTTGCCTAAGATTTGCGGAAAAAATAGTGATACTACCGTGTCAGATTTGCGACGCTAATCATGATGTCACGTACTTCCACGATACCAAAGAGTACAAAGTACAATAATGTTGGATTGTATGTACAGTACAAAATTTTCATTTTTTTTTGGTTTTTTGGTTGACCGACCGTAACCGACCGTTTTTCTTTTTCTGGTGAATCAACCGACCGCAACCGCCCGGCCCTCAAAATTTTGCAACCGAATCCTTTCCGGATCCGGCGCGGGCGGTCGGTTAACGGTCGGTCACGGTTTCGGTTGACCGTTTGCGACCTCTGACACACGTCCAATTTTCGTTTGGAAACCGCCAATCGTAATGTGAGAATCTTGCCTTGCAATCCATACCGTCGAATTAGTAATCCGACACTTGTGCACGGAGAATAGGTGTTTTATGTGGCGGAAAAACGTTAACACTCATAGCGATACACGATGTACAGTACACCGTGTATCGCTATTAGTGTTAAACATTTTTTCGCCACTTAAAACATCTTTTCTCCGTACACACAACTCCGATTTTCAAATAAAGACCGCCAATTGAAAGCTGAGAACCTTACCTTCGATCGTAGCCGTCAGATCTAAAATCCGATAAGTATGTACGGAGAAAAGATGTTTTAACAATTTAACTTTTAAGAGACGAGAAAAACATTAACACTAATAGCGATTCACGGTGCACTTACCATGAATGTACGGAAACCCTAATTTCGTACTGAAGCCTTCAAAAGTACAAATGCGCACCTGTACTCTGAAGACAGCAAGCGCCGTTTCAATAGACGCTTCAACAATCACAGATCCTACGTTGAATAGGAAATGTTGATCTCTGTTTCTCCATTTTTTAGGGTTTCGTGTTTACTTCTCGCTCGCACGCCTATGGAAAGATTTCTTGACAATTTTTGCCTTGTTAAAAAAATATAAGAGGGAGAGGGAGTGGAGGGGGAGCGGGAAAGGGAGAGGGGGAGAGAGAGAGTGGCCAGCATGCTCTCTCCAGCTGTCTCTCCTCAAGAGGGAGAGAGAGAGAGGGGGGAATGGATGAGAGAGCGCAGGCTGCTCCCTTTAGCTCTTCATTTCCACCAAAATAGAGAAACGGGGGGAAGAGAGAGAGAAAGTGAGAGGGAGGGAGAAAGAGAGAGGGGGGGATGGTGGGAGGCAGGTAGGTGCAGTTAAAGAGTTTTGAAGATGGACGTTTATCGACAAAGTGAAAAAATTTGTCGTTACAATATTTATTACAAGAACTTTTCCTTTCCCGGATTCGAGTTCAGCAGGGTGGATGTTACAGACTTACAGGTATGCAACATCCACACTAAATCTCAACTGACACGAATTCAAACTGAAAGGGCAAAACATGTCTTTACTTCAAAATACTGCTAAGAATTTTTGATGAATGACTCCATTGAGTGATGATTAGGTGCATCATAAGATTGATTTTCTTTTTCTTCCTAAAACTGAAAGCAAGAGGTTTTCTTAAGAAAGAAATTGCAGAACGGAATGGAAATTGGTTGGTCTATTGCTACAGGACCTTCTGAATTGGACCATCTTTTTAAGCTTTCCGAAAGGGAATGGTATAGGAAAGAACAAAGCACCTTGTTGAGAAAATGGGGGACATTATTCAGAATAGGACAGAATAGGAAAAGTTGCAAGTAAGACACCTTCGTGGACGACAAGGAGAATGATGCGAAAGAAATCTATGGTATAAATATGTGTATTGCATTCTCGCTTTTGGTCAATATATCGGTATGGACCCTTTTGAGCCTCTCTCACGCATGCTTTTTGAACGGAAAATTTTGTGGGCGCTTTTAATTTCATTGCGGCGAGTTGGCTCTTAAAAGCAGGATTTTGTGTTCGACTGTTTGATAATTCTCAAGAAATTATTGTTTAGGATTTCAGGAATGATTCGAAAAGACAACCACCGGGATTTGTTTTCCTGCCGATAAGGAAACAAGATCGGCTAAGAAGACTCCCTTATGCTGATTCAAAGATGTTGCGATTTTATTTAGAACAGGAATCGTGGCAATAATCTGACAAGCTTGACATAAGAGGCTAAAACGTTAACAGAAAACAATCCAATGATTTTTTTTTGCAGTAAGAATTAAAATATGCATGATTTCTAGAAAAATTCACAAATATATTGCGAAAGCAGTAAATTTGAGGCTCATACAGTTGATAAGCTATAGCAACATGACGATCTTAACGAGTTCGGATTTCACTTACAGTGCAACAGCTAATAATTAAGACAAAGGCTTTACTTAGAAAATGAAGGCACACTTTCCATTATACAGTATATCTACTCTCCTTTTCCCTTTCATCGAATTTGTGGTTATAATATCTATCTCGAGATTTCTAGCCTACTACTGAAATGGTGGCTGTTTTATTTTTATTAGCGTGTCTACCTATTCACAGAACAATGAAACAATCCAAAATTTTGAACCTCAGTGTTGCTACCTCTAAAACCTACATGCAAACACTATTCCAACACGACACAGATTTCTTATTTTTTATCGAACCACGGAGCATGTCACAGACGTAACGACGTGTCTAATGCACTTATCACTACGTCATCATCTCCATTGCCTTCTTCGACCGACTCTTGTGAAGTATTGAAGTCCTTCACTTTCGGTTCAGCTTCGGCCATGGCGCAACCTGTTTCACACTTTGGAGGTTTGCTTTCAAAAGAATGAAAAGGAAATGCACACGTTGGGGGGATTTCATTTGTCGATTGCAAGGGTTGTGACTGCAGATTGGTTCCCGGAGGAAGTATTACACCACTGGACCACGGCATTGACTGCGATGGATCAATATACCGAGCTTGCAAAACTGCTGATTTTCCAGCCCACTCCAAACCCCTCTGATCCGGAACACATACTTGAATAGGAACCTGGACAAGCTCCTGGGTACTGTTCACCTCCCTCTGCTGTGAAGTTGCATGTGAAGTTCCCTGAGAACTCGAATTTCCTTGCCTCCCCATCAAAATAACATCTCGAGTTCCTTGGTTTCCTGGAGTTCCCTTGTATCTTGATGGACCAGCTTGCATCTGCTGTTCACGCCCTTCATCAGTAGAAATATCTGTTAACCCTGGTTGACTACTAAAATCAAATGATTGACCAAACGTTACCCTATTTCCTCCATGCAGGTTTTCTGGGTAAGAAGATTTTCCTACAAACTGAGACCACTTTTCATATGCTTGTTGTCTATCATTGTTTGCAAGTTCTGGACATTGCTGAAACACAGACCCTTCCATCCCTATTTGGGGCTCTGCTCTTGATATTCCTTCATTTCTTCCTCCCATTGAAGTTCCTGTATGGATTCCTCCTCCATCTCCACGTGGTTGTTGTTGTTGTTGTAATTGCTGCTGCTGTTGTTGGAGTTCAAGCTTAAACTGCTGTTGTAAAAGCCAAAGCTGATGTTGTTGCTGTAAAATTTGCTGAAAATTTTGTTGAACTGGAGATCCCTGGTTCAGTGGTAAGATTTGAGAACTACTGACATCTCCACAAGCTGTAGGAAGACCAGAGCTTGCGGCAAGGAGATGGGAAGCTTGTGGTTGAATGGCCTGAGGCATCACAGATGAAAGAATCTGCGGGAAGTTATTGAGAGCAAGGGCTTGCTGTGGTAGGACGGGAGGACACTGTACTGAGGGTACAGCGTTTTGAGTTTGAGATTCGACTTGGGGCATCTGTCTTGCTCTCTCTAAAAACTGCAATTGTTGCTGGAGAAACAACTGTTGTTGGAGATTCAAGGCTTGAAATAATGGCCCACTGGTGCCATGCAAAGACAACTGTTGACTATTTTGTTGTTGTTGTTGTTGTTGCAATGTCTGACCAAGAGGAGGAACCCCTTGAAAATTTTGATGAGCCTGTTGCATTTGCATTTGCTGCTGTAACAGATATGCTACAAGAGGCATATCAGCAGTAGGCAACATCTGCAAATTTGGTGGTGAAGTTGGCAATTGACCTGGTTGTTGTAACAATTGTCCTCTTATATCAACAGAAGTTGGAGGTGGAGGACCTACAGAGATATGTCCACCCCTACTATATGAAGAAGACTCAGATGGTCCCTCTCCCCCTCCTTGTGACAGTGTATATTCCTCTTTTCGGTTGACATGATTCCCCTTCTGCATTCTCTTCTTCCTTTCTATGACCCTGCGATTCCGTGAAAAAGCAGTACTCCCAACATTTGGAGGAGATCCTCGTTCCTTTCCTCCGGGCCAAAAGACACTTGGTTCTGTCTCACTTCTCAGCTTCTTGGAACCGGAAGTCTCACTTTCACCTTCAACCTCAGAAGGTAGCCTCCTCGGTGTTAAAGAAATTCGGCGCCCTGTTGACTGTAACTGACTTTCTGTTACAGGTACTGATTCTAATTGCTTGTGTTTGTCACATGCCCAGGTCTCCCCAACACTTTGTCCGGTTCGTCGTGTTCGATCACTCCAAAAATTGTCGGTGACAATAGTCTCTTTCTTGTCTACACACAAAAATCACAAAGAAACAACAGGATATAAACATGTTAAAGCTCATAGCCCTAAAAGCCCGACATGCTACACTTCCAATTCAGTCAATTCTAAAATGAAGCCAGTAGTTGTATTACAGGCATGCATCTCCCTTGACAATACACTGGCTGGTAAATCATATGATTTTATTGACGTAGTTCAGGCCAGAAAAACAGGATTCAAACTTGATGCGAGTCACACAACTGTCTGAGTAACCTTGACAGCTGTATGGTCTTCAGTAGAATAGAAACATCTATGAATATGGTTTATGAAACCCATGAACCTTTCCTGCTGGAACGTTCGTCTAGGCATCCTATTAAAACTGTCTTGTATAGGATTCATATGTCAGAATATTTGCTACCGACAATGCAATACATTAAATGGAAACCTCTTCCAAATGGAACGACTCAAAGCTATCTGTACTACACATCCATACTACCTTACAGTGAGCAGGGCACAAAGCCTGATACCTGCCAGTGTGTGCCTCCGATCACCGAGAAGTGACTGCCAATACTTCCATTGTGGGAGCTCATACCATGTTGTAGGAATGTCATGAGACAGTGGCGCATGCTCACCTGCTGCTAAGGGCGCAGCTACTGGAGGAGCGGTACCGATATCCTCAGCGGAGAGGCTTGTTGTTGTTAAAGCTGATCCAGCACTCTGACTTGTTTGTTGTATCATTGACATATGAGCCAACGAACTATTTCCTTGCGGCTTCTCAGTTGCTAGTTCCAAATGTTGTTGTAAACAAGCTTTTAGGATGTCTGAATTGCAAAGTCTTGGAAGACTGTCTGGAAGAGAAGGTGTTGTTGAGGGACTTGCAGCCATAGCTGAATTTGCGTACACTGCTTTGGTAACTGTCTCTTTTTTGGTATGAATTGCAACTTCCCTACGTGGACTTGCCTGCCCTGCATCATGAATAAATTGTTTCGTCTTTGTTACAATCACGGAAAAAAGTTGAAAGTGAAATTTGCAAACAAAGGAATTTGAGAATCCACTAACAATCAACTCTGATTAAGATATACCAGCCTACATCTCTGAGTCCATGATGCTTCTAGAAAACTAAAACTGCTCTTGAGCTATTCTTTATCAGCAATAAAGGCCAAATTATGAAACCTCGAAACACGCTACTATGCTACAACCAGGTCAGATTCAGCAGATCAGATGCTACAAACATTTACTATGCAATGTACTAAACAAGCATCCACTATTCCATCTACTATACAGAAATCTCTAGACAATCTACTTTACAATCTACAATACAGACATCTACTATAACACAGTGACCATCAACTGGCATTTCATCTGCTGGAAAAGTGAAGACGAATAATTACATACGGAGGAAAAAAGAAGCATGAATCTTTGCGCAGAAAATTGACAACTAATCATTAACCTCTTCACCTCATCTTTAGCCTAAAGTGTTAAAGTCTCCTTGTAATAGTATCTTACTTTAAAGAATACAGAACTTCTCACATGTAGGTTTTGCATGGTCACACTCCCTCTTTCCCCCTCTCTCTCTTCCTCTCTCTCTTCCCTATATATAAGAAAACGGAGAGAGCAATAATAGATGCAATTCCGTACCAGATTTCTGCATAGAACTAATTCGAGGGTAGAGGTTGATAAGTCCTTCCACTGCAGCTTGTACTTCCTGATCTTTTGGATCAAACTGGGTCCCCTTCTTCATGTTATGACCGTTTTAAATGATAAATTTCTAAATAACAATTTACCACCAACCTGGACCCTCCATAACAAAGAGATGTTAACAAAGTTTGATATGTCCACACTTTTCTTTTAGACTCTTGTTGATTGGCTACAGCCATCATTAACACAAACGACTTTGGACTTCTGAACAGGCTTTCTATTAAACACATTTAACGCCTATGGTGAAACATCCATAGAATGGGGCGAATATATTATTTGCAACCCAAGTATACGAAATTCACCGACACCTGACAAAATTATGGGAAATAATCAAACTTGGTGAAGCTTAGTGGCCAAGACAGAGCTGAGATGAAAAAATGAAAAATAATATATCTTGAAATTATAAAAGGGATCATATAATAGGTTTGAGATCAGAAAACCAACAATATTACTGTTTGTGGTAAAAAAAACAAGTATATAATAATTTGAGATTAGAAAACCAGATGTAATACTGATGTATGTATGTATGTATGTATGCATATTTACTAAATTTATCTGAATAAGAAAAAGAAATACATACAGACTATTAAAAAAACCAAGTATTCTGCACTCAAAAACCAGGAATAGATTAAACACGATAATTCTTATCATATTAAATAACTCTATACTAGTAAAAAATAATTAACAATAGAACTAATAAATTAATTAATTAACAACAAAATGATTTGTTTCAAACCCTCTACTTGTTGGGAAGGTAATTTAAATGTCGGTTGCAATTGCATAGGACTATTCAAACATAGAAACTTGACAAAAGTGAAAAATAAGGAAATAGAAACAGCAATTTCAGGACACCTTTGAATCTGTCAATGATTGATATTCCCGCTCTAATAGGCTTACTTTCCTTTCATAAAACCTACGTCAAAAGGTTCACTTTTCTATCATGAAAACTTTCACAGACGTGCTTGTCTACTCTTGTAGTCTGACTGAATATCAGAAAAATATACCTTTAAAAAACGCAAACAGTTAAATGTCTGAAAACAATAGAGTTGAAAGAAGCTTCTTATTGACAATACTTCAATTTGCTTTTCTTTTTCTTAATGGTCTACAAGACAAACTGCAAAATTTCAAAATTCGAAACCTTTAATGACAATAGAGCCAAAAATCCAATTAGTTTTTTCTTATTCAAGCTTCATAGGGCGTAGTATAAACTTCAAAATCTTTGCAAATTACTCATTCAACTAACCATAAAATTATGAGAAACAATTTTTTGAAATCTATCATGTTTCAAGATTAGTAGCCTCAGACCAAGTCCGAAAATCCAGACTAATCATGTACTAAGACGACCAGGTATTACCTGACAAACTGAGAAAAAAACTCAAAAAAGTTTCCAGGATCTGCTTAAGCTCGAGGTCCCTTCACCCTCCTCAAACTTACTAGTATCGAACTTTTCGAGTTATCTCAATTGCAGAGAGGTTTTACGTATAGAGACGCACGAAATACTCCAGTATTAAAAGTTAACTTGCGCACATTCAAAACATTACCAACTCAGCTCCAAGTCAGAGTACCTTGACTTTAAGATTTTCTCTCTTTCACTGTATATATATATATTGAATACCATCTTTTGTAGAATCTAGAGGCTAGTCGGTCTACAAAGAGTCAAAATCCGTAACGGAGGTACTGGCAATTTTGTACACATTGTTTGTTATTTCTTTGCTTGTTGACCAGATTGTTGTCGTTGTCTATTCCGGCAAAAAAAAATCACAATTTGCCGGCGGCCGACACCACAGCGGTCACGTATAGAAGTTTTGTTTTCCAAAAGATATTTAATTCAAGTGCCCGCTGAGTCTTTTACTTTCGTCTCCACGCTATATCACTATTAGTGTTAACACTTAACAGTATAACACATAGCAATAGACGGTGTACAGCACACCGTGAATCGCTATTAGTGTTGATGTTTTTTTCGCCACTTAAAACATATTTTCTCCGTACACGCTTTTCCGATTCTGGATCTGACAGCTGCCATTGAGAGCCTAGATACTTACCGTCTGATTGGCGGTCTCCGTGTGAAAATTGGACAAATGTGTACGGAGGAAAGATGTTTTAATTGGCGAAAAATATATTAACACTAAAAGCTTTACACGGTGTACTTAGCTTTCGTGTCACGCAAAAAAGTTTCATTCTTCGTGCACGCTGCCCTTAAATCTTGCCCGAAACCTCAAAAACAATATCTATTTTTCACGCTCCCCGCTCCTGATCTTCCGGAAGTCGGCGGCGTAGCCGATGGCGGCCAACGTCGCATCGACATTTGGTGCCGGTCAATAACTGGTCAGTAAAATCTGGGAGTGTCTTTTCTGTTCGTTTCCTTTTGGTAAATACAAAAATCGTACAAAATTTGAAATTTTCGAAAAAGTGTGCTACAGTATTTCTGCATTACTCGTATTTGACTCCTAGGCATCATCGGGATAAAATACACGTATAGTAAAAGCCTAAAAGAACACTGCATGTAGCATTTCTGCATTTTTTTCGAACTTTTTAGCTGTGACTTAAAATACTTCTCTTCACTTATTTTTCGCACGCTTGACTCTTCGCGTTTCTGAAAGGTTACAAAATAAGACAAAGAGTCATTTCACGTGATGTGGCAGTCTCGACCACTAATCAACTGCCATTGGAGCCGGATCCTCGTGACCGCCGTTCTAAATGCATGCACAGAGCAAAGCCATAGAGCGAAAAGCACAGTAACACCGTGTATCGCTATTAGTGTTGATGTTTTTTTTCACCACTTAAAACATCTTTTCTCCGTACACGCCTGACGGATTGTGGAAATAACGGTTACGATTGAAAGTCAAGATCTGCCTTCCGATTGGCAGTCTCTATATGAAAATCGGTCAAGTGTGTACAAAGAAAAGATATTTTAAGTGGCGAAAAAATTATAAACACTAATAGCGATACACGGTGTACAGCATTTTACTATAATATACTAGACACAGAAAAACCCTAATTTACTAGACTCGTATACCACGCGTATATACAATACTGTGTGCCCAAGTTGCACACCACATAAGTGGACGTCAAGTTTGCCTTACGTGGACAAAAACAAACGTCAGGTACATTTGTCACTATCGGCGTCAGCATCCTTCTTGTTAAGCCAGACTGTAGAAAAGGACACGCACGGCGATGATGTAACAGATGCATAACAGGATTTCCACACATAGATCAGGCGTTGTCAACTTAAATAGTGTTTTATATCGTGAAACTTGCAGGACGACATTTCGCGATCTCGGCAGATTGCATCCTCGAAAATATATAATATCGATAATTATCGGTAATATGACAAGTACACCGTCAATCGTTATTAGAGTATATAACGCCAATTCGGTGCCCTTTTTTCAAAAAAAAAAACCCGAAATACAATCCATAATTCTATTTTTTCCATTATACATTAGTACTTTATAACAATCCTATATTATATTATTGACTTTATATAGCGTGGCATGCCACGCAAAAGAATCTGTTCCGTCTCCGTTTAACTGCAATTTATTACAGACACCGCAGCACATAAACGTTGGCTGGTTAACTGAACAGAAATTTTACGGCATCGTACGGAATTTTTCTACAAAACTGGTGAACATGGAACGGAAAAAGGACAGTGGACACAAAGTACAACGGACGCAAAATAACATTCCGCGCGCCGCTTGAATCGAACGGACGACTTGGAATGAGAAAATACGAGCGGACAGCCAACGTGAGCGCCGACATCCCGGAATGGCTCTTTTGAAAGCTTATGCCAAAAAAGCCGACAGATTGACACTTGGCAAGTCCCTAGTGGATATTAAGGAATAAAGGGACGAAGCCATGGCGTCCGATGTGAAAGGTACATCGTTTTTACTGGATCCGTATCAAAACCGTATAGATCTCATGGTAACTATTGTACTTTCTGTGCTTGTACACGTCCGAGGAATAACACGTACAGCTGAGTGTAATGGCCGTACATTTATCTGTATGGCCCGTACAGTTATCGATATCGGTGTTATCGCCGATAATAACCAATAAGTATCGGTTATTTATCGGCGATAACACCGATAACGATATATCGTTCCAATATATCGATTATCGGATACCCGTAAAAAGGCCCATATCGGTTATCAACAAATCCTTACCGATACACAACACTATAAATTAGCCTAAATTATTGTAGGTGCGCCTTTCAACCCAAAATAGAGTTAATAACACTAATTATTTCTTACACTAATTATTATTTAACTATAACAACAATTTACAATGTAATGTTGTTTATCGTTAACCGCTTAACAATAATGGATTAGTACATTTTTTTACATCGAAAATGTGGGTTTTTTCATTTTGTAATCTACGCACAACAATTGTCAAAAACTTATGACACGTGCGACAGCATTTGCCTATTCGCTCACCTAAGAGAACTTTTTTTAAAATCAGCTCGCGAGGTGATTTTATATAAAGTTTGAAGATGAGCTGGAAAGTCACGAAAATGGGTCAAAACGCGCTAGACGACAAACTCCACTACATGTAAAGTTTTAACTTTTAAGGTCACGCAACTTGTACAGTGGTAATTTCAATTTTTTGGTACGGCTGCTGATTTTCTCTTCTTTTGCTAAGTTATGGAGGAAAACGACATAAAACAACTATATCTTTAGTACATGCGAAAGTACCCAAAATCACCGAGTCGGATTCGATAGGCCCACAAAAATTGGCACTCAAATCCATTGCAGATCCTACGTGGCCGACCAAGTACGAATCGGGTACGAATAAGGTTATCAAATGGTGACCTCTACAATGTGAAAGAGGTCACGATCGAGTAAACCATGAATGGCTATTAGTGTCAATGCTTTTTTTTGTCACTTAAAATATATTTTATCCGTACAACACAATCTGAGACCGCGTATCAGAAGCTGAGAATGATACCTTTCAATCCCAACCGTCAGCTCAAAAATCCAATAAGTATGTACGGAGTAAAGATGTTTTAAGTCGCAAAAAAAACAATAACACTAATAGCGATTCACGGTGTACTGTGCTCCGTCTATTGCTAACCGAACCCAACCCGAATTTTATATTTTCTTTTTTGAATCTTCTGGCCGAATCTAGCCGACCACAAATATATGGCACCCGAATCCCTTTCAGGTTCGGCGGGGTCAATCTCCTCTCACTTCTGCCCTCTCCCTCTCTCCCTCCCTCTATCCCTCTTTCTTTCTCTCCCTCTCCCTCACATTCTCCCACGCACCTTGTACCTTGTTCTTTCCTCCCTCATTCTCTCTCCATCCCCCTCTCCTTTTCCCTCTTGCTCTCTCCCACTCTCCTCTCTCTTTTACCTCTCTTGCTATCTCTCCCCTTCTCCCTCTCTTCCTCACCCTCACTCTCCCTCTCTCTTTCTCTCTCTTTCTCAACCTCTTGTTAGTCTCCCTTTTCCTCCCCCCCTCCCCCTCCCTCTAATCTCCCTCCCCTCCCCCTCCCCTCCCTCTCCTCTCTCCCTCTCTACCTCTCTCTCCCTCTCTCTCCCTCCTCCCCTCCCCCTCCCC
>JBBHKE010002532.1:87295-121940 GCA_037447655.1 Zygnema cylindricum | reverse complement strand
CTTTCAAAGCAACAGCAGAAGTGGGCAGTGTTTCAACATGGATGCAGATGTTGGCAGTGTACATGCAGATGTTGGCAGTGAACATGCAGATGTTGGCAGTGTAAATTTTCAAGGCTAAAGTAAAAGCGAATAACCCTGCGAACATTTCTTCATGTCACTCAGAGGGATGTTAGGTTTTAAGAAACAATTTCATGGTTAATGTACCCCTGTATGGGAATGCAATCGTGTGCCCGTGTGGCGACTCTACGGGATTTTTACAGAAGCGTTTTTTAGTTGATAGGTTAGACAGATTTCAATGACGATCAAGGCGATAAGTCTCTAAACTTTTCTATGATGATGAAAGAAGATAAAATTGTTGTTGTCAATTCTGCAAATTTTGCATGTGGGAGTCAAAGTTATAAAGATTGGATAGTTGATTTTTTGCGAAGACATTTTTAGGGCATCTCAGCGGTGTGCCCGTGTGCTAACGTAAGGGTATGTCCCCATGTAATTGGTACTTTAACAAAGAATTTTGGATTGTAGGGAGACTCACTGTACTTCTTTACAAGCGTCCCAATAAGCGAAAATGAAATCGGAACTTTTAAATGTGACGGTTGTAGACGTACAAGTGACGGTTGTAGACGTACATGTGACGGTTGTAGACGTAGGTACAACTTTGTGACGGGTGAAGACGACAACGAAACTTTCGACAATTGGGTGACGCCAACAAAAACAATGACAGTTGTAGACGTCTAGATTTTTGTAATTTTGTGGCATTGTGAGGCCATCCTCACTCGTGACAACGTCGACGTCATAAATTCAATAACTTTCGGCCATGGCTATCCGATTTTGTTTTTTCTACTGTTTCACTCCAATCGCCATAAAAATATATATAAAGGTAGTTCAAATAATTATTTTTTAAAAATCTTTCATTTCATACCAGTTTTGAAGTGCCTCATTCTAAAAAGTGTGAAATAAAAGTGATAAAGTGAAAGCGAGAGGGGAGAGGAGAGAGGCGACGATGGCGCAAACTTTCGGCCAAAGACCCATGTCATGTGGAGGTTAGAGTCCCTTACAGATTAACATTGTGCTTACGACCCATGACAAGTGGAGGTCCGTGTCCCATGCAGATTTTTTATTCCGTACATGCTCATCTTTTGCACACATGTTCTTGAAGGGCAAGGAGAAAAATAGAGAGTACTCTCCCTTGTACTAAAATTTTCCCATACGTGTGGCGCGTGCGTGGGTCATTTTTCATTCATTCTAAAGGGATACTTTCCCTAAAATCCCCTCGCTAGGCTATTTTTGATAAAGTTTTTTGATGGCCTGGATTCTTTTGCCGGGGGTCAAAAGAGGAAATGGTCAACATGAGTTCACATGACGACACATATGGAGTACATTCAAAGTATCGAATTGACGTTCACTTTACTGTGGTAAATTTGATATTTTTGTGTTGCTAACGTTTTTCTCGCTCACGACTGGATTTTCAAGGAAAAAAATAGAGAAAAGTCGATACTTTAATGCATGGGGATACACCCTAAGTTTTTGTCCGCTTCCTAATTAATTAAATAGAATCAAATTATGATTTCTTTGTGATTTTAGATTTATCATGTTTTTTCGTATGTTACGTACCATACGGTTGCGTTTAGCGTAGAAGGTACAATAATATAAATAAATATGACGATGGATAGTAAAACAAAAGACAGAGTCCATAAATAAGCGGAAGCAAAAGATAAATCGCACAAGAGAGTATAATCCACGTCTCTCAAAAATATTATAAACTGTAATCATCTGAATGGGATAAACATACTCCCTCATTGACAATCTCCACTTAAGGGTTAAGTGGTGTCCCCATGAGTTAAAAGTAAGGGTGTATTTATGTCATTTTCCCAAAAAATGGGACTTGCAACTAGAAAAAATTACGCCGAACCAAAATACATTTTGAGTCATCTCGAAACTTTGATTATACTCCAATTTGGTTTTATTATCTTTTCTACCCATTGACACGTCATGCCAGCTCGTCTTCAAACTTTTAACAAAGGATACTAACGGAGTGATTTTATTGAAAGTAATAGATGATTGAGAAACAAGAAAACGTTGTCGCACGCGTCACACAATTTCAAAAATTTTAAAATGATGGAGAGTACTCCCTGTTTTTCTCCTTGCTTGTCAATCATGTGCACATAGAAAAATGAATAGCATATACACGTAGAAAAATAAAGAGCGTATGTACGTAAAAAAATGACGAGCGTTCGCACGTAGAAAAACGAAGAACACATGCATGTAGAAAAACTACGTAGAAAAATTATGAGTGTATGCACTTAGAAAAATGACGAGCGTATATACATAGAAAAATGAAGAGCATATGCACGTAGAAGACAAATGAAGAGAGTATGCACGTAGAAAAATGAAGAGCGTATGCACGTAGAAATATGACGAGCATGTAGAGAAAGCACACTGCACCGGTCTTGTCATTCTTAACGAAACATAGTTACCGGTTGGTTTAAACGGAAGTCTGTCAAAACACACTAGCGAGATGAGTCCATGTACCAAACTCTCACGACAGAATGCGAGAGTAAAAAACATGACTGCCACGTGGAATAACACGGGAGCCATGGCTTCTAGCAAAACCATGAGGAAAAAGGGACGACGCGCGAGTGTGCACACAAGAGAGTCAATTCAGAGTAGAAATTCGTTTGATTGGAACTTCCGCATATTAATTTAGGGTACTGTAGGGGAGTAATTTTTGATAAAATATGATCAAAATACAACTCAAAGAACAATAAAAAAGGAACACGAAAAACAAAGCCAAAGCGTTAACCACACAACAAAGCAACAATTGGCCAAAATGGAAGCAATATATTATGGCAGAAAAAAAATTCTCTTACAAATGTTCTTTCTTCTCTCAAGCTTCTTTAAACTCTTAAAAATGCAAAGGGGGATACAACCAGTAAACTCTGCAACTCTTCAAAAGGCATTTTGCTACTTAATAAAAAACAACCACATGAAAAAATTAGGGCACCAACAGCTTTCTTTGAATTTGAATCAATCGAAAAAGATGAGGAAAAAGACGGCAAAATGAGGCATTTTTCAAACGAAAGACTACAGTACAATCACTACATTCCAGTACATAACAGCCTTATAAGTTTTTAAGTCTTCTAAAATGTAAAGGTTTTTTATTACTTCCTAATAAGTTTTTTCCTCGTTTTTCGTGTTTTCCCTGCATTTACTTGTATATTTTTAGTTATTTTATGTATGAATCAGTGTCCAGGAAAAGAATTTGCAATGTTTTCTTTTTTTTGTGTTTTCATTTGTAAATATATGTTCGAAAGTGTTTCTGGGTCAAGGTGTTTGAACCGGAAATGTTTAAACTTCACAGTCCAAATTTTTTGATTATTTTTACCTCCCACGATGCAATTTTTTTGAAAAACATGTGTTGATTTTAAAAGTAAAATATGCCTATCTCCACTGTTATGATTCAATGTGGAGAATCAAACACGTGCGATTGTCTTTCGGTTCACGTCAACGCTTCAATTCTAAGTATGTACGTTTTGCAGAGTTCGAAAACGGTCAACCGAAACCGTGACTGACCGTTAACCGACCGCCCGCGTCGGATCTAGAAGGGATCCGGTTTCCAAATTTGGGAGGCCGGGCGGATTCGGGCGGTTGATCCACAAAATAAAAAAGAATAGGTCACGATCGGGTAACTCAAAAACGATAAAAAATAAAAAATTTGCACTGTCCATACAATCCAACACGATTGTACTTTGTACTCTTGTTATCGTGGAAGGTATACGGAAGATGTACCACTAATTTTGTACTTATTCGGGTACGAGCAGATACGGGTAGTCGCGAGAAATTGTGTTTCAATTAACTTTTATTTTCGTAAACGCGTTTCGGTTAACGGTTAAAATATTTGTAGCGTGACATAAGCCGGTCGGGCGTCGGGTACTCAGATTTAAAAAAAAAGAAAACGGTCGGTTTCGTTTATCTAAAATTTTGACTTTTGCTACCTCTGACGTTTGGCGTTTGGAGTATTTGACGCATCCAATATTTTGGTTCGCGTCGACATCACTTTATGGAAATCGTACGTTTGGCGTTTCGTGCGCATACGACACATGAAAAGAGTTGTGCGAAGTTTTGTGGTGCGCGGCGCACGAAACCTTATGTATTCTTCTGTTTTTTTATTGAAGGAGAAAGCCAGCCTGCTACACCGCTAATCGTATTTAGTGTGAAAGTTTAAATAGTGTTAGGAAAAAAAAACTGTATTTGATGCTAATTAAACATTTGAGTTTTTTCAAAAAAAATGTGTATTCTAATTTCGGGGTTAATGCTAATTTGGAAACAGCAAAAATGGAATATTCGTCATACGATTATATACATTAATATGTGTCCGTACAAATATTAGAAATCGTATGCCGTCGCGAATTTGAAATATCCGTACATGCCCTACTAATTTGCGTGTCATACTAATCTCGATTTTTTGAGCGCACGTTCTTATGCGTGCGCGTCTGATTTAATTCATTTTTTGTAAATTTTCTTTTGAAATGGTACATTTATGTAACGTCGACATCAACCGTGCAACACACTATTTATATTTTATTGTACTTTCAGGCTTTACGCTATTTTGTACAGTACCATAATTAGCGTCAAGGAAAAAATAAAATCATGTATCCTATTTGAAAATAAAAATCAAAAATTTCAGAACCCAAATTAGAGCTATTGACACTAATACTGATTCGCGGTGTACCATTGTTGCGTGATTTCTTCTTCCCTTGTGCCTCCCTCAGAAATGCGTCCCCTATGCTTTTAACTATCGTGCAAGGCACGTCTATTAGCAAGCTATTTAAGGTGGTTTGTGTATCTGCATAATTTATTCTAGTGTAAAATACCGTGGGATCAATAGAGGAAAGGAGGAAGAGTGAGAGAAGGGAAAAAGTCTTGTAACAAGGCTTCAACCATTTTTGTTATAAAGATATCCTTTTGGTCGATATTGTGTTTTTTTATGTGCTTCCGCTGCAAGCGTTTTTTTGTGGTATTTCTTTCATCCACCCCTTCTTTCCCTCTCCTCTCCTCTCCCTCCATCAAATTTGTGCCCACTGGCTCTAGCAACTCTCCTTGTCTTCTGGTGCCTTTCTCTTTAGTCCATTTTTTTTTCTTATTTCTTTGTTTCTTTCTTTTTCACTCTTTTTCTCAGGTTACGGTCTGCCAAGAGGGTCTCGATATTTCATAATAATACCCCAAACGTATCGTATCGCGATGTAGCGATATTATCGTGATGCTTATTGCGATATTTGCGATGAACGATATGCAGTGTGTCACTTTTTGCCACCTAGACGCTCGGGAACTGGACACCGCGAATCGTAATTAGAGTAATATACGCTAATTTCGTCACCCCAAATTTTCACTCTATCACCGTAAATAGAGTTCATTATTCAAAATTATTATTTACGTTATTTGAGGTACTTTTTGAATGAGGGTTAATAACTATAATAAAGTGTCGTTTTAAATAGTGTGGCGTACCGTTGGTGTCACAAAATTGAACTTTATTAAGTAAAAAATTACATATAATGATTTAATACAGGTCGTTATCATGTAACTGCGTTTTAACAAACCGCGTAGTGCAAACGTTCATAATGATGATAAATTGTGCGTTTTGTCAGATACTGTACGAAACTAATTTACAGTAGAGATATTCAGCGCGTCAAATTAGAATACTTAAATAAATTAGAGTGAATTCCTTTTTGAAAATACCACACAAATTAGAGTTCCTAACTCTAATTATTTTTTTCTCTTTTATTACTCTAATTTTTTCTTTACTCTAATTAGGATTAGCGGTGTAGTTCACGGTACAAACTGTTTGAATTTTGTTGTATCGTAAAATACCCTACGGTTTGGTATTGTACCGTACCATTAGACTTTAAATAGACCATCAGTAAAAACTTTACGGCGCTCCTTTATACCTTCATCCGATATGGAGGGATGATGCTGTCAATAAACACTAAAAAGAGACGTCTTTTGTCCTTTCTTGAGAAAATGTAGCTTGTACTGGAGAAATATGGCGGGATATATATATCTAAAAGTGAAGGTAGGGTACGATATTCTATTGTACGGATACCGTAGACATCGATATGTCGTGTTGTCTCACGCTGCGAATGCGACAAAAACAATTTTTTGTCTCTTTCATTTCTTTCTTCTTTCGCTTTCTAGTCTTAGGGTGTGTCCCCATGTACTTGTAACTTAGTGAACTTACTTTGTATTTTAGCGCGGATCCGTCGGACCCATTTTTCAAGTGTCTCTATGTGTAAAAACGTAATCGTAACTTACGTTTGTGACGATTGTATACGTTGACAATACCTGTGACGGTTGTCAACGTCTACGATCTGTGTTATAGCACGTTATTTTTTGGAACTGCTTGTGACGTCGCATGTCTTACCGTGACAAGGTAGACGTAGCGCCTTCCAACCTGTGCAGTTTCACGGTTGAAGAAAATGCGCTTTGCCAATGCGCTTTGCCTTTGCGTCGCTTGTTCGCTCGACGTGAAATGGCATCCAAATTTCGAGATCCTTGCAAAAAAATAATTCCGTACTGAAAGAAAACTGAAAAAATCAAACAAATTTTGTACTTCTCTTCGTCGTATTTAACGCAAACAGACAAAACATAGCAAATTCTGTATTTTTTTTTGCCCTTGGAAATCGTATGATTTTTTTTGAAAATTACGGCACGTCCGAACATATATTCCTATTTTGTTATAGAAAATCCCTAGTTTTAAAACACATCGCGCATGTATTTTAAAGATAAGGTTAAAGATGACGTTTTTTGTTGTCGAAGTGGGTCGAAAAACATAAGACGACAAATTTTCGTACATCCTAAGTTCGAGGATGACGCAAATTGTACTCTACAAATTTGCGATTCCTTCTTACAGTTGTAACTTAGGCAGTACGGCGCTAAGTTTAACAGGAAAACGACAGAAAAAAAACCCTTACTTATACATATGGGGACATACCCTTAGGCAGCTCTGATTTCTTGTCGCGTGGGTCGAATTTGCCAATATCACGATCTTGCAAAAGACGAGTGTGTAAAAATATATGCTGACGTCGGTAATGTGTGGAACATGGCATTCATTTAATCAGAGGAGAATTTCCCAAGCGTGAATTTGGGAAAAAAAGGGTAGAATTTGGGAGCAAGAAGATAGAAGTTGAGGAAAAGAAGATAGAATTTGAGAAAAAGAAAAAAGAATTTGGGGAAAAAGGAAAGAATTTGGGAAAAAAATGATAGAATTTGGGAAAAAGAAGATAGAATTTGGGAAAAGAGGACAAAATTTGGGAAAAAAATGACAATATTTGGGAAAAAGAGGATAGAATTTGGGAAAAAGAGGATAGAATTTGGGAAAAAGAGTATAGAATTTGGGAAAAAAGTGACCATATTTGGGAAAATAGGATAAAGTATTTACCTTTCCTGCCGTTTCCATGAGGTCAGAAAAAACGGACAAGTTCCGATCCCCATGGACCAGACGATAACTCCGTCATCGCATTTTTTATTGTCTCCGATTTTTTTGTCACAAAATTCATTTTTTTCATTTTGTCATTTCGTCGTTTTGTCATTTTTTGTGACATTGACACTACGAGCCCCATGTCTCACATCAATGTCCCTCTTTCAATTTTTTCCTATGCAAAATCGCTAATACGGTGGTCGAACCTGAAAGTATAATCTACTACAAAAAAAAAGAAAGAAAAGAAACGAAAGAAATCAAAAGAAAGAAAAGAAAAAAAAAATCCTAAATAGTGTGTACATTTTCTAATTTTAAAAACAATAATGCGAATAAACTCGGCTTACTTAACTTCCCCACAAGAGGACGAGTGTTTGGTATTGACATTTGTTAAGATTTACAATGTCAAAATCTACATTTACGTAATGTTGGTTAGTAACTAGTGTGGTTTAGATTTCACCGCGCGTCGGTTATGTTTCAATTAGTTTGATATAGAACTCCGTGCGTCACTTCGCAGATTTTGTTTCGTTTGATTTGGTATTTCGTGCGTATAAGTTTCGCGTGTACGCGATTTGATTTGATTTGTTTTATTTTGTTTTGTTTAATATCTATGATCGTACGTCGAGAAGTTTTGTTTAGCGCGTAGTACATCTAGTTGTTTCGTTTTGTTCCAGCAACGAAACTACTTCGTCGCTGGCACTTCAAATATCCAGCGACGAAACTACTTTGTCATTGGTCGTCGCTGCTTTAGCTACGAAAATGACTCGTCGCTAAAAGAGTTCTCAGTACCAAATCCTAACAGAAACAAATAAAACAAATAGAAGGAAGTTGGAGATTTAAACAAATAGAAGGAAGTTGGAGATTTAAACAAATAGAAAGAAGTTGGAGATTTACTCACATTGAGTTGTATTTACTATCACTGGCCTGCATGAGAAAAAATAGAAAGCAAGTGTGAACTTCAAGAATGAAAATGAATCACAGTGAAGGCAAATAGTCAATCCAAGTGCCTCATAAGGTATTTAATCTTCCTGTCTGATTTTGTTTAAATATGGAGGTTGATTGTATGTTTCTCAACTAAGGCACATTTTTTTTTCTTGTAATGAAATTACAATAGTTGTCTCTCCTCATGGTCATTCGCTCCTCTCTTTCTCCTTTCCCTTTCCTTTCCTCACCGTTTCCATCAATTTGATTTCTCTTTTCAAGATTTTCCTCGACGATATTCTACTTTAACCTTTGATTTTCCACTTTAATTTCATGATCTTTTCCTTATCCCAATTTGCATAATACATTTTAAATAGAGTGACGGACTGCGATCGCCGTTATAGCAATAAACGTTATTTAAAGGATCGACTTACCGAATGCGCAATTGACAATTACACAATGCGGAGCGAATTTAACTTAATCAATTATCAACCACTACATAATTCTCATGAACATAGATAGAGGCATTACATAATTCAGAAGAGGAAATTCACATTAATTCTCATACATTAAATCTACAATAATTTCTCTTTAGTTATTCCCTCACTGGCTGACATTTTAACTTAGTCGCTAATATTTTTAACTTAGTCACCAGATTACATATAGAAATCTAATTCTAGAAGTGTCACATGTACTTGGACGCAAAATAGAGTACGACGCAAACTGAGACTTCTCGAAACAAAACATCTAGAAGTACAATACTTAAAGTACAACGTAACCTACGCGAAACGAAACTGCTAGAAAAACTACGCACGAACCGAAAGTACTAAAAGTCCCGTACACAAACGAAATAGACCAAACTGTTCACACTTAATCAAACGAAACTCAAAAGTACTAATGAAACGAAATATAATGCGCGACGTGACGCGCGACAAAACCGACTCACACTAAAAACGAACCAACATCGACAAAATCCCACATTGCAATCCTAACAAGTTTTGGATAGGAATTGACAATACTTTTAAGGCTTGACATTTTCAAATCTACAATAAGTTAAAATAACCAAATCCGACGTTCATAATATATTTAACAGAAAAATATTTGATGTTGTTCCTTAAATTTTGTAGTTTGCATATTAAGAAGACTTTTGTAGTTTCATGTTTTCCGTTTTCAAATCTACATTTAATTCAAAATTATAAATTCCATTTTTTTCCTCGTGATCAAAACAGCATATAGGGAGGAAAACAAGAAAATAAATAAAACAGAAGTTCATCATATTGATGGTTCAAAATAAAGAGCAGGGGGATCAAACGGGGGTCAATCAAAACAAAGTAAAAGTGATGCACGATCATACGAAAAATAACTATTCAGACAGGAACCATGACAAAAAGAAAAAATAAAAAACTAGAAAGAAAAAACACATATATATATATATAAGAGTGAGATATATACAGAGAGATATATGGAGAGATAGATAATAAGAGAGAGAAAGAGAGGAGATATATATATATATATATATATATATATATATATATATATATATATATATATATATATATATATATATATATATATATATATATATATATATATATATATATAAAAAAAAATGAAATATCATACCCTAATCTTATCCCCCGTTTTCTCCTTCACTCACTTGCAAAGGCAAATCTTTGTGTTTTTTGCCTATAGGATTTCAAAAAGCCTGCCATACAGGGAGATAGGTTTGCCGTTTTAAACGAACAATATTGGAAATAACGTTTTGTTAAGGTGACGCAAGTATGAGATAAACTAAGCCGATAAGTTCTGTAAGAACACTTGGCCTTGTTCGAGCCAAATACCAAACTTGCAAGACATAATGCAACAAGAGAAAATAAGACTGCCACGTGTCGTGACAAAGCAGCCATGGCTTCAAGGCACCACGAGGAAAGAGGAGCGGCTCGGAAGGTCAACGCGGGAGAGTCAGAGAGGAGAGGAGAAAGGTTGCACTGTTAACTTACGGGGGATAATTTAGGGTGATGAGGGTATAGTTACATCAGACGAAAAGTGAGGTTTAATACATAATTTTGTGCTTGCACGTACCATGCCGTACTGTATTTTCGTGAGTTTCTTGAAAACAACATTACAGAAAATAGGAAAACAATTCTCCAAGTATCCGAGAGAAGACGTCGACCGTCCGATTACATTTTGGTCTTCATCTGCACAATTGCTCCATGCGCCTCTGTATTGGTGAACCCACCTCCTAGAGGTGGGTTCTATACAGAATCGTTAACTCGATACCTGATGAGGATATGCCCATAAAAAATTTTTTTACCGCACAGCGTCTTTCATCGGCAGATCCAGTCTTTGTCTAGTGAAATACCTTTTTTCTTTCCGAAGTCGGTCTCTGAGGTACATTCGGTCACCTGCGAAGCAACGCGCGGCGTACGCATCATTTTCATACGAAAATGGTCGGTTTTCAAATCTTTGCGATTTTAGAGATTTGATCGTCGACTTACGTGGAACCACTAAAATAACAACACGTATGTAAATTCTATTTACACACGATACGCGATGTAACCGAGGCCTCAGTAATACATAAATCTTGATGTCCGTACCTCCTGATGTAACCATGCCCTTAGGGGACTTAAAGGGTGATCCTCCACCAGGGCTAAAAGTGAGGTACAGTACGGTAATGTACTGTATACCGTCGATCGTATTTAGCGTGTATGTTTTTTTTTGCCACTGAAAACATCTTATCTCCGTACACATTTGTCCAATTTTCAATTTAAGACCGCTATTCGTAAGCTGAGAATACAACCTTTCAATTTCAACCGTCAGATCCACAATCCGACATGTAAGCCTTTCAATCGCAACCGTTAGTTCCACAATCCGACATGTATGTACGGAGAAAATATGTTTTAAGAGACAAAAAAAACATACACGCTAAATACGATTGACGGTGTAGCTCACTAGATTTCGCACTTTTTCGGACCATTTCGTACTGCTCTTGTTTTATTTTTCGAAAAAGATTTCGCCGGAAAATCTCGCAAAATTCTTCGCGGGTGCGGGAGAAAACATTGGTCGTCCGTTCTTTTTTGTTTCGTCATCTAAGAAGCGATCGCTCCATCCAGCCAATGGATGACCACCGATCTCCACCGACGCTAGCCGCCTATAGTGGACCATCCGCCGACCTGCATAGTAGAGATAAGTGCCATGATGGATGGCAAATGACGCCTTTACACCTCTACACCTTTTTGGTGATCTTTTTGACTTTCGACAGTGCAGATGTACGGCTGTGTGCACATGTGAAGGTAACGTAACGATGGAACTTTGTTAATTTTGTGAACATTTTCCATTATGCACCGCCCATCGTTTTTGTCGTTAAATATTTTTAGGGCAGTCAAACGTGTGTAACGTGCTGTTGAATTAACGATTATTTTGTTTTTTTCGTAGAAAATTGAACCGGCAACGAGAAAATCTTTGGGTACGTCCCCATGTAATCGGTACTTTGATAAAGTATTTTGGACTGAAGTAAGGATTCTCCGTATTACTTTGAAGAGCGTCCCTATGTGCGAAAATGAAATCGAAACTTTGAAATATGACGGTTGTTGACGTAGGTACAATATGTGACGATTGAAGGCGACTACAAAACTTCTGAAGATTAGTGACGCCAACAAAAACAGCCACAGTTGTAGACGTCTAGATTTTTGTGAAATTGTAGATGTTTACGGTTTGGTGATATTGTGACGTCGTGCTCACTTGTGACAACGTCGACGTCACTGGTTCAATAACTTTCAGCCATGGTTTTCATATTTCGTTTTTTCTACTTTTTTCACTCGACTTGCCATTAAAAAAAACCTAAAAATGTCAAAAATAATATCTTTAAAAGATCTTTCATTTTATACCAATATTGTTGTGTCTCATTCTAAAAAGTGTGAGATAAAAGCGATAGTGTGAAAGGGAGAAGGGAGAGGCGACGACTGCGCAAAATTTTGCAAAGGACCCCATGAATGAAAGTGGAGGTCCGAGACCCCTGCAATTATTTTTCCGTACATCCGTGTGACGGGCACGGAGAAAATAGCCAGGACTCTCCCTCGTCCTAAAATTTTCACATGCTTGTGGCGCGTGCGTGGTTCGTTTTTCATTCGCTGTTTGGGCGGTACTTGAACTAAAATCACCCCCTCGAGGTGATGTTGGATGATGTTTTTTTTTGGGTTGGATTCTTTTGCTTGGGGGTCGAAAAAGGGAAAACGCCAAAATGCGTTCACATGACGACAAACACGCTCTACATCCAAAGTATGAATTGACGTTCACTCTACTTTGGTAAAAATGATTTTCTCGTACGGCTAAAGTTTATGTCAAAGTTCCATGAATTTTAGGGCAAAAAGACAAAGAAAATTATATACTTTAATACATGGGGACGTACCCATATACCTTGCTAAAAACATGTGGAAACCATATTATATTATACGTAAAGTTTAAAATCTACTCCAATTTAGCGTTATTATATTTTCGACGCATTTCCACGTCATGCCACCTCAACTTCAAATTTTTATTGATAGAAACTCTAGAGTCTACTTTATTAAAAATTTACATTTAAAGCAACGAATATTAAACGTTTTCGCACGGTTAACACGTTTTTGAAAAAAAAAAACA
Organism: Zygnema cylindricum; assembly: GCA_037447655.1. Classification (NCBI taxonomy): domain Eukaryota; kingdom Viridiplantae; phylum Streptophyta; class Zygnematophyceae; order Zygnematales; family Zygnemataceae; genus Zygnema; species Zygnema cylindricum. The sequence continues at coordinate 108,913 of JBBHKE010002532.1, read as the reverse complement.
AGAGTGAAAGTACACAAAAAAATTTGTTTGTTCTTTTGCAACCTGTATGGATTTTTTTATTTGCGGGGTCTCTAGCAACGACTGTCATTTCACAAAGGAGGTCTTTTGAAGGCTTCACGTTAGTCACGTCATTTAACATCACACTGTTGATGGAAAGCTCCACACCCACAATTTCAAGTACAATCTTACAAATCAACGAAATTTTTATTGTTAGGTTTTGCGTTGTGAGAATTTGTGTCAGTGTCATGGTCAATTTAGCAATGCTGGTTCGCTTGATTAAGTGATGATTTTGTGCGTCGTTGTACTTCCAATACTGTGTTATTTAAGTGTTTGTACAGCGGGTTTAGATCAACGTACAATTTGTGTCCTAGTAGTTGTAATGGTTCTTTGTATTGAGGTACAACTTGAATTGCTATTAACGGTAAAAAATAATTTAATGTAAAAAAACAATTAATGTTATCAACTCTAATTTTGGTTCAAGGCTTTTCACTAATGAGCGCCACGTTTGATTGACTATTTTGTACCTCCGTACTTGTTAGTTTATTTGATAATTGAGATGATATTACGTTTCATTGGAGAATCGAGCGTCCGCACGATTTAACGATACTTCGGTTAAACGACTAATGATTCGATTTCGCGTCCGTGTGTACTGAACATTTGTGTTTCGCGCCGTGCTTTATATTGCGTACGGCCGATACTTTCATTTCGTTGTGGAGTTTACTAGTTTCCGTTCGCGTTTATAATTTTGGTAATGTACGGACAATTATGTTATTTTGAGATGTTGAAGTACTCAGAAAGTGTCCCCATTTATTAAAGTATCGACTTTTTTCTGTCATTTTTTTCCCAAAATTCAGTCCCGAACAAAAAAATATTTTTACATACAAAAAATTTACCACAACACAATGAACGTCAATTCGCTTATTTAAATATACTATATTTTTGTCGTCTTATATACTCATTTCGTCGTTTTTTTTTCTTTTCTAAACCCGAGCACGCGAATCCTACTCATAAAAAAAAAATTATCGAAAATCACCTCGCGAGGTGATTTTTGTTAAAGTGTCACGCAAAAAAAGAATTATAAACGTTCCACGCACGCGCCATACGAGCAAAAGAAATTTAGCATGGGGGGAGAATAGTAGCTATTTTTTTGCTTACGTGTCACGCGCATGTATGGAAAAAAAATGCAGGGGTCTCGAACCTCCAGTTTCATTCAAGGGTCATTTGTGCAAGTTTATGCTATCGTCGCCTCTCCCTCTACTTCTCATACTCCCGCTATTATCTCACAATTCTTGGAACAAAATACGACGATACTGGTATGAAATGAAAGAGCTTTAAAAAAGAAACTTTTTGACTACCTTTGGGAGTATTTTAATGGCAGGTAGAGTGAAAAAAGATGAAAAAAAAATCATAAAGCCATGGCGGAAGGTTTTGGAAGAAGTGACATCGATGCTGTCACAAGTGAGCATGGTTCCACAACGTCACAAATCTTAGACATCTACAATGTCACAAAAATCTAGACGTCTACAACTTTCGCTATTTTTCTAAGCGTCGCCGATTGTCAAGAAGTTTTGTAGGCGTCTTCAACCGTCACAAGTTGTACCTATGTCTACAACCGCCACCTTTTGAATTTCCAATTTCATTTTGGAAATTCGAACGCAAGAAAAGTAGTCTTAAGAATCTTTACTAAAATCAGAAGTACTTCTTCAAAGTATCGATTACATGGGGACACCCCCTTAGATTCCATGTAATTCTATGTAAGGGTTCTTAGTATTGTTGGAGTTGTTTGACTAGTGTGCAGTTTGGGCGTCGGATACATATTGTTTTGTTGACTATCGACTTTCACGTCGGTCAATTCTAGGCGAATTGTATTGCATGTTCTTTGGTGTACTTTGTCATTTCGTTTGTAGACGTTGTTTGATTGGTAAGGGTTTCGTACGTATTAAATATGTTGTTTGGTTTAGTTCGTTACATTTTGGAGAATTATATTTGAGGCGAAGAGAGAGACGATTTAATTATTGAGTTTGCAGTAGTCTTTCTTGGATTGTATAGAGTTGAATAAGTCTAACACCTTAGTGGAGTTTATTAAAGACGGAGTGTTTATCTCTTTTCAGTTGATTAAGAGTTTTAAAGAGTTATGAGAGTGAGGGGAACGTTTTGTAAGAAAAATCGTCCTTGGAATATATTGGCTGTGGAGTATTATCTCTCGTGTGATTTGTCTTTTGCTTCCGCTTGTTGTACTACAACCACGCGGAGAACCAGCAATAGTAGTGGAAGTAGACATGAAAAACAACAGAAACTATCAAAGTATCTACTCAACAACCAACTTAGAACTGACACAAAATATGACTCAAAAAGCCAATATGCTTCAAATTCGCCACAGTGATACAAAATACACTAAACTGACAATTCCCAAATTGGAGCCCAAATGACGCAGTAAACCATAAGATATGATGTCTCGAAGTTTCCCAAAAATTGCCCTTAGAAAATCATATTCCCAAAACTGGATGCTACAAAATTGGCTAAGTCCTAAGTTATATACTCACAGTGTCTATCTACTGATCTACACTAATTTGGGTAACCGTTACTACGGTTATTATCTTGACTAACGACAAAGCATCCTACCTGTACGTCACTATGGCTCAATACCCTAATTTTTTTTTTCTAAAAACCTGATTAATGGAACACTATTTTTTATCACACTAAACTACAAACTAATGTTATTCAAATATTTACAAACATTGAACCGTACACAAAACGTTCTAACCGTACACAAAACGTTCCAAATGCTTAGTCAGCGGTAGCCGCTAAAGTCCAACCGAATGTGGTCGTGTAGTACGAAGCACCTGAGTGCTTCGTCACTTCTGGTCCCACGTGAATCACGCCTCGTCACTTGCGGTCCCACGTGAATCGCGTCCGTCGACGTCTCTCAAAATCAATGAACATAATTGACTTCCGAAATATCTGGACGTTTCTATTTAATGATCATAAAAATATTCCGTACCATATGATTCCAAAATATCTATATGACTCCAAAAATAGCTGTACCATATATTTTCCGAGATATCTGGATCAGATTTCGTCAGTCTAATCTGGCGATTCCAATTGTCTGCTACGTGACGCGTGTCGACGTCACTCCGTAAAACTTGCAGAGGTACAATACACTCTATTGTACTTTGCCTACTGTAACACTAATAAAGGTAAGTCTTATATACCACTTTTTAGAAACTATTCTAAGTCTACTCTATTTACTAACTAAAGATTTCAAATCTCTACACCGCTTGCATTTGCACCTTGTCCTTTTGTGTTACGATCTATTATTTATGTCATAAATTGCGTCGTTAAAACTATCTTTGTATGATAGGTGTAAAGGAGAGAAGTCATAATAATGTCATCTGCATCTAAAAGATTAAAAAGAACTAAACAAACACTATTCAAAATAATTTCCAAAACAAAAGTACCAAAGGTGACCACCTATAAATAGAAAAAAAACACAGAGTGAGACTCTCCCAACCACGTGAACAAACTAAGAGTCATTTGGTGGAAGACCTAGAATCCCGATTATCAATGGGTTGATATTTATTTATGTTATAGATGTTTGAAATCCACTTTCCCAAAGCACACAAAAAAGGCATTTCGGGAAGAAATGCATTTCCGAAATCCTTGGCCTGGCTGACGGAAATGAGGAATCTTTATTTCCCCTGCACTCTCATCTCAATCTCCTTCTCATCAATTTTTCCTTTTCAAAACTGAAACAAAAATCTGTTTTCTTCTCTTCTTTTTCTTCTTTCCCCCTCATAAAATTCAGCAATCCATCCACGCAACTTTTGAGACAACCAGATAGGCCATCTGAATTGCACAGAACCTCTAAAATAGGATTCATTCTTCCTTCACTTGCTTTTACACTCAACATGGAGCATCCTACTCTCAAACTGAAAAAATTGGAGCACTAACCCGCTCCGATACCACTTGTTAAGAATTGATAAAATGCTCACATAGATGCTCACATAAAAAATCAATATCACAGCGGAAGCTAACAGAAAATAAACCTCATAGCGTAAAACATTCTTTCACTGCTCACAAATAAATCTTATCGCCAGAATAGAAAATATATTAAACCGAAGCTCTCCATACAAAGCTCTCACACTTACTCTCATTCTTCTCTTATTCCGACATATAACTTACATCTTGCACTTCCACTTTCCTTACTCCTCTTCTCTCCCTATATCTTAATGTGTCACGCATTAAGACACATAATGCATCTCCTCCTAGACTGCATGATGAATCTCCCCAGACTACATTGTAATTCCATACCCATACTTCTCCTTAAATAAAGGAAGACTTAGTCTGCACGACTTCTTCCACTAACTCGTCACGTCATTGACTCACACAGACTTAACTCACACGTTTTCCACTCACGTACACAATTCACACGCACTAGGAATTTACGCGCCGAAACAAAAACTGGCGCCTAATAAAACATAAGTGCGCCGAATTTAATTGTGCGTTGGACCTAAACATGGTACTCGGTCTTACGCACTAAATGACCAATCAACCGTACAGTATCAAATGACACAAATAAATACTTTCGTAACAAATACTCATAGCCCGTTCCCACAGGGAAAAATTTCACTTCCGCAACAGACGGACGTTTGAATAATGTACGGCTTTCCGAGCACCGATTTTGTAGATTTCAGAAGTTCTCGGAAAACCGTACAAACGAACTTCCTCAAAATATTGCCGGATATAGAAGTAGGGTAAAATTTGGGTCTTTCTGTGAAACAGGCCAACGGTAACCCGAAAAGCTGACGTAGCAAAAACAACATCCGAACGGCTATTTCGTTGTTTTCCACGAAAAACCTGCAAAACTTTGAGCCACCGTCGTCGTCCTTCGAACATTGTAAATTTGAAAATCTGCTGGTTTGTTTTCGCGACTTTGTTTGATGACGTCAAAGCGTGTGACGTGTCATACGACACCTTCGATCGGAGTTACGTGCCAGAATTTTGGTGTGAACAACACCCGTTTTCCGATGAGTTTTTGGAAAATTATCGGAATGGGCAAAAAGTTACAAATGCTCTGGTGGGAATAGGCTATCAAAGTCCAACGAAAATGTAACAAAGACTTAACTGCGGATATAAACAATACAATAAATAATGTGAACACAAACTCAAATGGAATCGAACCTAAAGTGACCACAAACGTGAATTCGGCCAATCCGCCGAATCACCCAATAATCCTAACAAATAATTATGTTTAGTTTTTTGTAAATTCCTCGGTTGTTTATGTGTAATCCTCGAGATATTGATATGTTTTGGAAAACCTAACTGTAGAAACTAATGGTTTTATTAGTATTTTCTAGGTTTGAAAAGAAATATAGAAGTCGAGGCAGTCTATCTCTAACTTCTCTCTCCAACTCTCAAACTTGTCGCAGTCACTGAGAAATTGGAGAGGAAGCTAGAGCCATGGCTACCTTGGCTATCCTGAGGTTTACGGGAATTTTATATTAGGGTTTATATATTTAATTAAAATGTATGTGCCGGCGGCAGGATTTGATCCTTGTACATGCCGGCCGGCAGACACAATGTAGCCGGTAGCCTTAGCCGTTTCATCTAGCGGTAGTGTTACCTAGCATATAGTTTGATAATTATTTATGTATGTATACAAGCGATAAACCATTTAACTATAATTAATTACGGGATACATAGATCCAGTAATATGTAATGTACGACTTACGGTACGGACATAAATCAGTACCGCGCATTTGTTTCGTAAATGAAACAAATACCGCGCATGTATTTATTACGGCTACGATTAAAGCCGAATTTAATCGGACGGCCGGGATTAGCGCCGAGATCGCGGAGGAAGATTTCGGCGGTTTGTGGCCATCGCCACATCGGATGACGCGTGGCAAAATTCCGTTGGATTGTGGAAACTCCGGAGATTATGGCACCGAATCCGGATTTGACATGTGTCGACATTTTGGCCATGTCGTACAATGTCCGTACATAAAGTACACCGGCAGCTGTACTTTTGCGTACGAAACTCAATTCTGATTGGTTCCGTACATCAGTAGATAGAGTCTGTGAGAGAGATAGGACTTAGAAAAATTAGAAGATAGGACCCTCTCTCCCAGAGAGCTTCTGTACAAAAGGTCAACTTTGACCCTCCATAACTTACTGCTCAGGGGAGCAAATTCAGAGATTCTTTTTGCTATCGACTCAGGGGAGTCTTGTCTTCACAGGGGTGAAGTTGGTCAGAGTTTTTGTCTGCCAGGGTGGCAGTTATTTTTGCTTAAACACAAAGGGGTCAGGATTATCCTAGAGGCTTCTTGGAAGCTGTCCACTCTGAGGACTTATGGAGGTCTCAGAGTTTCAGGTTATGGGCCCACCCTCTAGGGTACCAATATTTAATGGAACTGGCTTCATATACTGGGAAAGTATGATGATAGGAGCTCTATGCGAAAAAAGGTTTTGGGGGATAGTGAGTGGACGATTGGGGCGTCCATCAAGTCTTGGAATTCCTCCAGGGTTTAAAGAAAGCAGATTCACCAGGAAAGAGGATTCACCTTCAACGGAGGAAACAAATGAAGGAGAGGTGGTGGACAAAGGAAAGGAGAAGGAAGCGACCACACCAATAGCAACTGGTTCAGCATTCATGTCACCTATTCCGAGGAACGAGTACAATGATACTGAAACCTGGGACTTCAACAATATGGCGGCAAAGCACTTCATCCTACGCCATCTCACTCAAGGCCTTGCATGTCCCCATTTGCAGGTAGAAAGGGCATCCGATCTTTGGATGGCTCTCATAGAGATGTACCGAAGTGGTACGATTCAGCAACAACATTTGGCTGATCAGAAAGTTAAAGAGTATGTATACAAAGGGGGAAATATGTTGGATTTTTGCAATGAACTTGCTACACTCTTCATGGAGTTAGAGAGTTAGGGAAAAGTTTTTAGTGATTATGAAAAGGTTAATTGTTTACTTATGAAGTTACCTAATGTGTTCGAGAACATAGTCAACCGTGTATAGGACTTGTCGGACTCAAGGTGGATATGGAACTCAGTGGTAGGGATGATTCTCGTTCGAGAGAATACGATTGAGATCCGAAGGGGAGGAAAGAGTGGCCAAGCCTTGGCAACAACGACCTATTAGAGGAACAAAGATTCCCGGAAACCAGTCGAAAACTATGGGGGTAGGGAGCAGAAAAAAACAGGCTGATGAGTTCGAACCAAGGGCTCCCAAAGGTTTATGTCATTTTTGTAAGAAACCGGGCACTATATGGCTGAGTGCAGTAAGCTAACCGAGCTTTGGTTAAAAGAGGGGCAGACCGGTGGTACCCCGAGAGGAAAGAAAAAGGCCCTTGTCACACAGGTACTTAAGGCAGAATCAGAGGAAGAAGACGATCAACTCTTTTTGGATGAGGAGTTGGAGGAAAAAAATGAGGTTGAAATTCCACGAAGGCAGAAATGTGCTTACACTGGATTGAAAGGTGAAGCAGGCTGGATTATAGATTCAGGTGCCTCCATGCACATGTGTAAGGATAGGCACCTGTTCACTAAGATAAGAAAGATTCCTACCGTAGAGATAGAGTACGGGGATGGGAGGATAGTCACCACTACTCTTGTAGGATCGATAGATCTGAAAGTGTTAGTAGAAGGAAAGACATCCATATTAACATTCTTCGATGTATTGTTTATTCCGGAGCTGAACAAAAACCTTATCTCTACATCCGTATTAGATGATAAGGGTTTTTGCACTAGCACTAGGGAAGGAGTCTTTACTGCTAGTTTTGAGGAGGATGTCTATTTCATTGCTGAGAAAGGTAACCATGGGATGTTTAGGCTGATCTTAAGTAATGAAACGAAAAAACTTTATTATGTTGGTGTTCATGATATTATGATGTGGCATAAGAGGCTTGGGCATGTGAATCTAGACAAGTTAAGAGAGATGAAAAAGATGGGAGTGGTGGAAGGGATTAAGTTTAGTGAGAGTGATAATATAAGTGATAAGAGTGGGTGTGCTCAAGGTAAAACACTCTGATTACCCTTTTCTAAAACAGCCACCTATAAAGGAGAATAAATTCTAGATCAAGTACACACAGATATTTGGGGACCGGCTAGAGTACCCTCACCGGGGGGGGAAGAGATTTATGATGACTATCACTGATGATTGGTCTCGGTATTCCCGAGTGTATTTTTTGAAAAACAAGTCCGACGCTCAGGATTGTTTTAGACAATATAAAGCATGGAGCCAAAAACTCCATGAAACTCCAATCAAGAGAATAAGGAGTGACAATGGTGGAGAGTATACTTCTAACCAGTTTGAGGATTTTCTGAGGGAAGATGGGGTCCAACACCAAAAGACAGTTCCACAAAAACCCGGAACAGAATGGGGTAGCTGAAAGGTTAAATAGAACACTAAGTGATAGTGCTAGAAGTATGTTGTCAGATAAGAAGATAGGAAAAAGGTTTTGGGCAGAAGCAATGAACTATGCTAATTACCTCAAAAATAGAGTTCTTACTTCAGCTATAAAAGATCAAACACCTTATGAGAGATGGACAAGCCGGAAACCAGACATATCTCACTTAAAGGTTTTTGACAGTCAAGTATTTAGTCTAGATACAGATCATTCTAATTGTAAGCTAGATCCTAAACGAAAATCGGGATACTTATTAGGATATGATGAGGATGTTAAATGATATAGAGTTTATGATCTAAAAACGGAAGATATAATCTTTGTAAAACATCTAGTAGTTATGGATGAAAGAAAGTCTGTGGATCCCTTCAAATATGCAAAGTCATTAAAAATCAGATTTGAGTCAGAAAATTCCGATGACATTGGGCTTCCTAACTATCCAGGTTTTAGAGAAGATGACATTCTTGCAGGTACAAATCAGACTGAAAAGGACTTGGCTGTGGAAACTCCAGTGACAACTCTACCCGAAGCGGAAGACGTGGTGGAAATTGATTCAGAATCAAAGGATAGGGGAGAAGCCGAGTTTGTTGGAAAGAATCCACGAGAACCATCTATTTCGGCCTCTGATTTGAAGGGGGGAAGGAGAAGTAGCAAAAGACTGCAAGAAAAACAGATTAATAACAAGGTAACTAAACTATCTCATCAAGATGAACCTCAAACTTATGGAGAGGCGATGACTTGTCCAGAAAAAAATCGGTGGAAGATAGCCATCAATGAGGAGATGGCCTCAATTATGGCAGCCGATGCTTGGGAGCAGGTGGATTGTCCACCTAACCGAAAACCAATCGGTTGTAAGTGGGTTTTCAAATTAAAATTGAACCCAGATTACACAATCGAGCGCTACAAGGCCCGACTAGTGGCAAAGGGATTTACACAAAAGGAGGGAATTGACTACGAGGAAACCTTTGCCCCGGTGGTCAGATTTCCCTCCGTCCGCATACTTCTCAGCCTAGCAGCAGCGGAAGACATGGAAGTGCACCAGATGGACATCAAAACAACCTTTTTGCATGGAGAATTGGAAGAGGAGATCTTCATGCGACAACCCGAAGGGTTTGTGGAAGAAGGAGAGGAGAGTAGGTATGCCGGCTGATTAAATCTCTTTATGGTTTGAAACAGGCGCCCCGACAGTGGAATAAGAAGCTTGATGAGTTTCTTACCGGTCTAGGATATATTCGGATCAGCTCAGATCACTCAATCTATGTTTTCGAAGATGAGGAAGGTTTTATATTTATTGCAATTTATGTTGATGATTTGCTTGTTTTAAGTAAATCAATGGAAAAAATTAATAAACTGAAAACCGATATTAAGGGGAGATTTGAAATGAAGGATATGGGGGAAGCAAAATATATTTTGGGAATTCAAGTAGAGAGAGACCGAAAAAGAAAAATTATAAGATTGACTCAAAAGGAAGCAATAGGAAACATGCTTGAAAAATTTCAAATGGATAAAGCTAATAGTTGCACAACTCCAATGGAATTGAAGAAGGGAAGTGAGGGGAGTGAGGAAGAAGGAGTCATAGTCTTAGACGAGGAATTATCTCCTGAAGAACAGAAGTTCATGCAGACTATTCCTTACAGGCAAGTAGTGGGAAGTCTAATCTATTTTATGAATTGTACCCGGCCGGATTTAGCTGCAGCTGTAGGAGTGCTGAGTAGAAGTCTAAATGCTCCCACTAAGAAGGATTGGGAGGCAGCTAAGAGAGTCCTTAGATACTTGGTAGGAACTAGAGATCTATGGTTGCATTTGGGTGGGGAGAATACTGACATCACTACTTGGAGTGATGCCAGTTATGGTGATGCTCCGATGAGGAGATGTACTTCTGGATATGTATTATATGTGGGTGATGGGGCTTGCTGTTGGAGTAGCAAACAGCAAAAGGTTATTGCTCAGTCCACCATGGAGGCTGAGTATATGGCCTCTTGCTCTGCTGTAAAAGAATTGATGTGGGTCAAGTCTTTGCTTGGTGAGCTTGGTCACCTTAAGAGTGGTGTGCAGAAAATATTTTGTGATAATCAAGCAGGAATCGCTATTTCTGCCAATCTTAAACATCATTTTAAAGCCAAACACATGGACATCAGACTCAGCTTTGTTAGAGAGAAAGTAGAAAACAAAATAATCAGTTTAGAGTACAGACCAGATAGTGAGATGGTAGCAGATATGATGACCAAACCTGTGCCTTCCCCTAAGCTAATTTTTTGCAGGGAGAAGTGTGGTCTGAAATTAAAGATTGACTAAAAAAATAAGGGGAGTGTAGAAACTAATGGTTTTATTAGTATTTTCTAGGTCTGAAAAGAAATATAGAAGTCGAGGCAGTCTATCTCTAACTTCTCTCTCCAACTCTCAAACTTGTCGCAGTCACTGAGAAATTGGAGAGGAAGCTAGAGCCATGGCTACCTTAGCTATCCTGAGGTTTACGGGAATTTTATATTAGGGTTTATATATTTAATTAAAATGTATGTGCCGGCGGCAGGATTTGATCCTTGTACATGCCGGCCGGCAGACACAATGTAGCCGGTAGCCTTAGCCGTTTCATCTAGCGGTAGTGTTACCTAGCATATAGTTTGATAATTATTTATGTATGTATACAAGCGATAAACCATTTAACTAGAATTAATTACGGGATACATAGATCCAGTAATATGTAATGTACGACTTACGGTACGGACATAAATCAGTACCGCGCATTTGTTTCGTAAATGAAACAAATACCGCGCATGTATTTATTACGGCTACGATTAAAGCCGAATTTAATCGGACGGCCGGGATTAGCGCCGAGATCGCGGAGGAAGATTTCGGCGGTTTGTGGCCATCGCCACATCGGATGACGCGTGGCAAAATTCCGTTGGATTGTGGAAACTCCGGAGATTATGGCACCGAATCCGGATTTGACATGTGTCGACATTTTGGCCATGTCGTACAATGTCCGTACATAAAGTACACCGGCAGCTGTACTTTTGCGTACGAAACTCAATTCTGATTGGTTCCGTACATCAGTAGATAGAGTCTGTGAGAGAGATAGGACTTAGAAAAATTAGAAGATAGGACCCTCTCTCCCAGAGAGCTTCTGTACAAAAGGTCAACTTTGACCCTCCATAACTTACTGCTCAGGGGAGCAAATTCAGAGATTCTTTTTGCTATCGACTCAGGGGAGTCTTGTCTTCACAGGGGTGAAGTTGGTCAGAGTTTTTGTCTGCCAGGGTGGCAGTTATTTTTGCTTAAACACAAAGGGGTCAGGATTATCCTAGAGGCTTCTTGGAAGCTGTCCACTCTGAGGACTTATGGAGGTCTCAGAGTTTCACTAACCTATTTCTTTTCCTCTCCCTCTTACTTCTTTTTCCCCTCTCTCTCCTTTTCCTCCCTCCCACCTAACTCCTTTTCCTTACTCCTTGTATCCCTCTCTCTTCCCCTCCCTATCCTCCCTCTCCCACTAACCCATCTTCGCCTCTCCATTCTTTTTCCCTCTCTTAATCACTCTCTCTCTCTTAGTCCTATATATCCCTTTACTTCACCCTCCCCCTTCTCCTCAGCCTCTCTCCCCTTTCTCCTCCCTCTCCACGTCTCACTCACCCTCCCCCTCTTTCTCTCTGTCACCCTTTTCCACTCCGCCACTGCTCCCTCTCTTCCTCCCACCCTCTCTCCCCTTCTCCCTCTTTCCATCACACCGTGGTACCTCCCTCTCTCGTACCCCTCTCTCCTGTTCTCTCACTCTCTTTTTGTCCTTTCCCCCTTTCTCTTTTTAGCCGACTGCTTAGCTTCATCGACCCTTCCTCTTTCACTTCTCCCCCCCCACTCCATAATCCCTACACCTCTCCCCCCCCCCCTCAACCTCCTCCTCAACCTCCCCCTCTCCCTCCTCGACCTCCTCCAACCTCCCCCCTCTTCCCCCTCTCCCCCTCCCTCTCCCCCCCCCCACTTCCTCTTCCTTTCGCCCTCCATCTCCCCCTCCTTCCCTCTCCCTCTTCCTCCCTCCACCTGCCTCTACTCCCCCCGTGCTCCTCCCCCCCCCCACCCCTTCCCCCCCCTCCCTCCTCTCCCTAAAAATCTCCCTGGACCAGATCCATAAAGCCAACGACAAAGAGAAAACGACAAAGAGAATAAAAAAATAAAAAAGAAACCGAGGAAAATAAAATTGAAATTTTTTTCAGGCCACAAAAGAAAAATTAAATGCAAAAGAAAACATATATGTTAATAAATAGATAAAAATAAAAATGAAAATAAAAATAGAAGTAGGAGATTCATAAGATTTAGGGTTGACCAAATATGGGTGGAGAGAGATAAATTTACTCACTATGTACTTTTTTCTCTCCTATCGTCTTTTGCCATCTTTTTTCTTCCCTTCCCCTCCCTTCCCCTTCCCACCACTCCATTTTCTCCCCCTCCCCTCCCTCCATTTATCCCTCCCTCCCTCTCTTTCCCTCCCTCCTCCCTCCTTCCCCCCTCTCTCTCCCTCTCATTCCTTTCTATTATGAATGACGTGTATCAATTCGACACAAAACGCGGGAGGAAAAAGGTTAGGGAGGGGTGGGGGGGGGAAGGCGAGAGAGGGTTTGAGGGAAGGAGAAACGGGGTAGGGGGAGGAGAGGAGATGGAGTTATTAGAAGTTAGAGTGAGGGGCGGGTGAGGGGGGCAGAGGGATAGAGAGAGGAGGAGCGATGAAAAAGAGAACAGACAGCTGCGGGCAGAAGGTGGGGGAGGTGTATTAAAGGGTAAAAGAGAGGAGAATTGTAAAGGGGGGGAAAGGGGAAGAAGGGTAAAAAGTGAAGGGAAAAGCTAAAATTTATGTTGTCATTCATTTTCTTTTGTGCCATAACCTTTTTGAGAAGTTAAATGAAAGTTCTTCTCCACAATCCCCGCCGACTGCGTTATTTATACCCATAAAAATGTAGATGGATATGTTGTTTATACATATGTATGTGTAGGATGCAAAATCACATCTCTATTGAATTGCTACCCTTCGTTGTATGCCAGGACCAAGCATTGAACACACAATGGTTGTTTAATTCCCTGAAGCAAACATTTTCTTTTTATTTAATAGACAAAACTTGCATTTAAAACCTTTCCAATTGCTTAATATTAGCAACCAGGGAAAGTAAACTATCTGAGTGGAATAATATGTGGTTATATTAAGTTACAATACCCTAAAGAAATCTAAAAAACTTTAAAATCTTTAAAAGCCCTAAAAACCCCAAAAAAACCCTGAAAACCCTAGAAACAAGTAAAGTCAAACTAGGGATGGTAAACTATCTGAGTGGAATAATATGTGGTTCTATAAAGTTAGAATAATCTGAAAAACTCTAAAAAACTCTAAAAACCCAAAAAACACTAAAAACCCTAAAAACACTAAAAACCCTAGAAACAAGTAAAGTCACACCAGGGATGGTAAATTATCTAAATGGAATAAAATACAGTTATATTAAGTTATAAAAACCTTAAACACTCCAAAATCTTTAAAAACTCTAAAAGCCCTGAAAACCCTAAGAAACCTTGAAAACCCCACAAACAAGTACAATCAACCTAGGGATGGTAAACTATCTGAGAAGAATAATATGTGGTTATATTAAAAGACACTAACCTTAAAGACTCTAAAAAACTCTAAAAACGATAAAAAGCCTAAAAAACCCTAAAAAACCCTAAAAGACCTTAGAAACAAGTAAAGTCGAACCAAGGATGGTAAACTATCTGAGTGGAATAATATGTGGTTATATTAAATGATAATAACCTTAAATACTAAAAAACTCAAAAAACTCTTAAAAACATAAAAACCCTAAAAACCCTAAAAAACCCTAAAAATTCTAGGAACAAGTATAGTCAAACCAAGGATGGTAAACAATCTACGTGGAATAATATGTGGTTATAATAAGTTACAATAACCAAAAAACTCTAAAAACTCTAAACAACATAAAAACCCTAAAACCCTAAAAAACCCTAAAATCCATAGAAATAAGTATATTCGAACAAAGGATGGTAAAATTTCTAAGTGGAAAAATATGTGGTTATATAAAGTTAAAATAACCCGAAAAATTCTAAAAAACTCTAAAAACCATAAAAACCCTTAAAAACCCTAAAAACCCCACAAACATGTACAGTCAACCTAGGGATGGTAAACTATCTGAGTAGAATAATATGTGGTTATATTAAAAGACAATAACCTAAAAGACTAAAAAACGCTAAAAACTCTAAAAACCCTAAAAAACCCTAAAAACCATACAAGCAAGAACAGTCAAACCAGGGATAGTAAAATATCTAATTGGAATAATATGTGGTTATATTAAGAGACAATAACCTATAAGACTCTAAAAAACTCTAAAAAACCCTAAAAACTTTAGGAACAAGTATTGTCGAACCAAGGATGGTAAACTATGTAAGTGAATAATATGTGGTTATAATAAGTTACAATAACCCGAAAAACTCTAAAAACTCTAAAGACCATAAAAACCCTAAAAAACCCTAAAAAACCCAAAAAACCCCTAAAAACCATAGAAACACTTACAGTCAAACCAGGGATGGTAAACTATCTGAGTGGAATAATGTGGTAATAGCAAAAGACAATAACCTAAAAGACCCTAAAAAACTCTAAAAACTCTAAAAACCATAAAAACCCTGAAAAACCCTCAAAAACTCTAAAAAACCCTAAAAACCATAGAAGCACGTACAGTCAAATCAGAGATGGTAAAATATCTGCGTGGAATAATATGTGGTTATATTAAAAAGACAATAAACTTAAATACTCTAATAAACTCTTAAAACTCTAAAAACCATAAAAACTCTAAAAAACCCTACAAACTAAAAACGATAAAAACCCAAAAAAACCCTAAAAAATCCTAAAAACCCCCCAAACAAGTACAGTCAAACTAGGGATGGTAAACTATCTGAGTGGAATAATATGTGGTTATATTAAAAGACAATAACCTTAAATACTCTCATAAACTCTTAAAACTTAAAAAACCATAAAAAACCTAAAAAACCTAAAAAACCCTAATAAAACCCTAAAAACCCTACAAACAAGTACAGTCAACCTTGGATGGTAAACTATATGAGTTGAATAATATGTGGTTATATTAAGAGACAATAACCTAAAAACTCTAAAAAACTCTAAAAACCATAAAAACTCTAAAAATCATAAAAACCCTAAAAAACCCTGAAAAACCCTAAAAGTCCTAGAAACAAGTATAGTCGAACCAAGGAAAGTAAACTATCTGAGTGGAATAATATGTGGTTATATTAAGAGACAATAACCTAAGACTCTAAAAAACTCAAAAAACTCTATAACCATAAAAACCCTAAAAATTCCTAAAAAACTCTAAAAACCCTAAAAACCATACAAGCAAGTTCAGTCAAACCAGGGATAGTAAACTATCTGACTGGAATTATATGTGATTATATTAAGAGACAATAACCTAAAAGACTCTAAAAAACTCTAAGAAACTCTAAAAACTATAAAAACCCTAAAAAACCCTAAAAAACCCTAAAAACCCTAGAAACATGTATAGTCCAACCAAGGATAATAAACTTTCTAAGTGGAAAATTATGTGGTTATATAAAGTTACTATAACCCAAAAAACTCTAAAAACTCTAAAATTGATAAAACCCTAAAAAACCCTAAAAACCCCACAAACAAGTACAGTCAAACTAGGGATGGTAAACTATCTGAGTGGAATAATATGTGGTTATACTAGGAGACAATAACCTAAAAGACTCTAAAAAACTCTAAAAACAATAAAAACTCGAAAAAACATAAAAACCTTAAAAAACCCTAAAAGTCCTAGAAACAAGTATAGTCAAACCAAGGAAAGTAAACTATCTGAGTGGAATAATGTGTGGTTATATTAAGAGACAATAACCTAAAAGACACTAAAAAAATCTCTTTATAGTGTTTTCTTGCACAAATATCATTCAGACCACTGTATATCACTCCCACGAAATCTGTCATCCATTTCCTGACCTCGGTACACTATGTTCTCATACTCATGAGGTAGCTTCATGATGAGGGTGTTGACCTTCATCTTCATTGTTCCTATCCACCCGGCACTTTCCATCTCCATATACAAACAAGAGAGGTCATTATAGTAATCCAACATTTTTCCCCTTTTCTAAGTGTAATCCCTTAGCCTTTGCTCGGCCAATTGGAGCTTTTGAATAGTAACGACTTTATAGATCTCCACTAAAGTCACCCACAACTCCTTGTCTTTGACAATATGAAGATGAGAGGTGGCCAAAGCTTGAGTGAGGTTCCTCAAAATGAAATGCCTGGCAGCCATGTTTGTGTATTCCCACGTTTGAATATCAATTTCCTCGATCTTCACTGCCACTGCTCCGGGTGCCGTGGCGATGGGAGTAAGAGGTGTCTCCTTCCTTTTCCCCTTTTCAGACACACTGCTGTTCTCGTCATCTGCCTCCTCCGTTGGGGCAGACGTTGCTGCTGAAAACCTCACTCCACTAAATCGTGGTGGAGTTCCCTGAGATGGACGATTTACTTGTCCACTGATAATACCCCAATATCGTTTTTCACACAAAGCCCCTACCATCATGGCTTCCCAATAAATGAACCCAAATTTGTTGAAGATGAGCACCCTAAAGGGTGGGCCCATAATCCGCAACTTTGTGTCACCCATTGGACTACTGATTTCATGAAGCCTTTAAATAGTTTTGACTAATCCTTCTTCAACCGGGACCACTGCTACCCAAGCAAGTAAATAGACAATCTGACTGCACCCTTGTGCAGTATGGACTCCCCTGAGTCCGCAACAAAAAATAAATAATCACCGAAAACGCCCAACCAAGCGATTAATTATCAAGCGGCAAAGATGCTTATATTTATACAAGCTCATTTGGAGAGAGGCGGCTATGTCCTAAATCCTATAAGTCCTAAAACCCCTCTCATAATCCGTGTCTACTGATGTACGAAACAATCAGGGAACTGTAAAGTACAGAAAGGTATCATGGCCAATGTCTTTTCTGTACGGCCTGTGTACGACAAGGCCATGGAGTGGACGCGTGTCTCCTCTAAACTTGTTCTCATGCTCTCCAATATTCCCGCTTTTTAATTTTATTGTGCCACGTGGCGCCAGGTCATATCACGCCCGAAAACCGCGAAAGCGGCCATTCCGGGATCTCGGCGATGATGCGTGCCGTCGGATCTAAAGCGGCTTTAAATATTAGCCTTTTAAAACAAATGTTTGGTACTTTTGTTGCGTGCGATTTTTGGTCGCACTATATTACAACTAGTCTCTATGCTTTTTATCTCCAATTCCGTTAATCGGATTAAGGTTCTTTAGCAATATTTAAATAGAATTCAAACCCTATATACTCTAACAAGCTTCTACGACATACCGGTTCGAGCTAACGGCTACACCTCGCTCTACCGGTAGGAGGTTTGAGTCGTGTTGGACTCAACCTTTTTGTTAAGAGTGACTTATGTCACTTTACTGTCCTGCATGTGTAGCTAAGGCAGCAATGGCTCCACCACTCTCACTCACCTTTAGTAACTACAACAAGTATGGGGGTTAGAGACACAAGGTGGAGGCAGATTGCATCCGCTTTTACTTAATCTATTCAGACCTAGAAAATGCCCCCTAAATCTAGTGATTTCAACAATAACATCGTGCCTCGTGGAAAAGTGAACAGATATCCACGACGACCGCGCGATCAGGTGGGTACATGTCGCATATGACATGTGCCTTCCGCTAGGGAGGATGCAGGGCCACCGGAAGACGCAAAAAAATATTTGACGGAGGATGGTGTTCACGCGATCCACTAATCATTTTGACATTTTCGTACGCTTTTACAAATCTTAAGTTTTTTCCACCTGTACAGATTTTATTCAATACGTTGTACGAGTCACTTTTGACCTTTGCTAGTACGAATACGTTGTCATAATTCGGTGTCAGAGATTCTTTGAAAATTTTCAGAATCGTATACATCTGTTACGTTAACCAATCAAGTTTTGCCACGCAAATATAATGTCAGTTATTGACCCGACACAATGGAACGATAGCTTCAGTAAACGATTTTTGACGTTTACTGAGACCTCCTAATCGAACAACGCTCTTACCTGAACACATGGG
The DNA here is from genome assembly GCA_037447655.1 of Zygnema cylindricum. Classification (NCBI taxonomy): domain Eukaryota; kingdom Viridiplantae; phylum Streptophyta; class Zygnematophyceae; order Zygnematales; family Zygnemataceae; genus Zygnema; species Zygnema cylindricum. Next base: position 90,372 of record JBBHKE010002532.1, on the reverse strand, counting down.
AACACGCCTTAAGATTACGATTCTGGAAGAATTCGGGATAAGACGTCGACCGTCCGATTACATTTTGGTTTTCATCTGCGAAGCTATCGCTCCATACGCCTCTATATTGGTGAACCCACCTCGCGGAGGTGGGTTCACCAACACAAAACAAATCAATTCGCTACACGTGGACGATAGACACGTGCGTCGATGAAAAATGAAAATTTTCACACGCCCTTAAAGTCACGTGCCTTCGAACAAGGTGACCGTAAAATCTTTGCTGAAAAGAAATACGGTTTTTTCCTAAAAGTTCGCAGAGTGAAGGAGATCTTTGAGGTACATTGACGCGGTACACTTGTGAAGTACACCTACGTAATACGTTGTTGTTCCTTGGTCTATAATAGACCGCGGAAAACACCCAAACTATTGCATCCCGCGATGAGTAATATAGTTTACCATCAATAATGACATTCAATTACATGTACTATTAATCTATCGTCCTCGACTTACGTAACAATGATCTCAACACACATAAAAGAATACGTAACACACGCACCAAACACACAAGCACTAAACAACTTCAATACACATGTTATCTCCGAAAAACTCTTATGTTATCTCAAGGCAACAAAGCAACGCTATCAACCATGTTTCTTATCTACGTTTCCTACACTCGACAACTTTAAAGAACTATATTTTAGGTTCCTACTTTCCTTAACACATTGATATTTGTTCTACACGGCTCTCGTGAATATATACAATTGTGAGCCACTTACATTTGACAAAACAACAAAAAAAGATAAATGCTTATGTCTACCACTAAGTCTTATTGAACCTCCTACGGTGTTTTACCTTATGCTGGGGGGCTAACCAGGTTGATTCCACACATTACTCATGGTCAACACTAATTTGTTGTATGTACAAAAACGTTTGGTTAGATATGTATGGATCATGGAATGACTTGCACTATTCCAAGTGCGCCTACAACGTGTCTTGATTCACTAGGCCGAACAGTGTAATCTTTGTTGTAAACAACCCGTTGACAACTTGTCGATCGTCTTCACGCCGCATAAGTGAAACTGGTATTGTCGCCGACCAAATGGAATTTAATATATCAGATCTTTTTGACGAAACAATCCACCGTGCACTTTTCAAAGCTTCGTACCGTCGCATTAAATGTCCCGACACCCTTCATATAAGATTGCGTCGTATCTCCACATCCGGATCGGTTTACGATCCTCACCAAATAAAATGAACCTTCGTCGACCGAATACTCCCATAATTTGCGTACACCTTGTAGCGTATTTATTGTTACACTAATGTAAATGTATACGAAACTGAGTCTTCAAAAACAATACTCCCTTGAAGACTTGGTTGCGTGCACCCCTGAGATACCCCCCCATTCACATGCAGCTAACTGTTTGCCCTACATTTACTCCAGTTCCAACTAACTTACTACTATACTTCTCCCCCAATCCGTAGATCCATTATAAAATTCATTAGTACCACACGATTAGTATTGATCATAGTTGTTCAAATCGCGTGATTTTTTCCTTTTTTCCGATTAAAACGTATAATTCGTGACTTTTGAATAAATCGGAAAAAAACGTGATGTACTTTTTGTCCGGTAAACTGAACGGCTAATTCACGAAAACTGTACGGTATTTTACGATAAATGTACGGTTTTGTACGGTAAATGTACGGAATTTGACGAAAAGATAAGTTGCACTTCGTAGTACTTTCTGTCCGGTAAACTCAATAGAAATTTTAGGGGAATGTACGGAATTGTACCAAAAATGTACGGACTATTACGAAAAGATACGGAAAATGTACAAAAATGGTAAAAACTGCGGTATATGTGAAATTTATTTTTCTTTACATGTACGGAATAGTATGAACGAAAATTCATTAACGATTTTTACGATTTTTTCAAAAGGTTCAATGCGTTTGTTACGTATAATTCGTCGCGATTAAATCGTTCGCACTAAACGTCGTGAACAACTATGGTATTGATACTAAAATATGCGGTACGCAAATTTAATTTTTAAAAACAATATACGCAAGTACGGATTTCCATACGAAAATGGTCGGTTTCCAATTCTTTAACGATTTTAGAGATTTGATCGTCGACTTACGTGGAGCCACTCAAATTAAAACATGTACAAAAACTTATTTACATTCGATACGCGATGTAAGAGCATTGTTCCATAAGGCGGTCTCAGTAAACGTCGAAAATTCGTTTACTGAAGAGACCATTCTATTGTGTCGGGTCAATAACCGACATTTTTTTTGCGTAGCACAGTTTGATTGGTTCACGTAGTAGATAAATGTGATTCTGGTAATCTCTACAGAATCTCTAACAGCATATTGTGACCACACATTTTAACAAACGAAGGTAAAATGTGACTCGTACGACTTATTGAATAAAATCTGTACAGGTGGACGAAACTTAAAATTTGTAAAAACATACGAAAATGTCAGAATGGTTAGTGGATGGCGACAGACGCGTGAAACAATATCGTCCGTCAAAGATTTTCTTGCAGCTTCCGGTGGCCTTGCATCCTCCCTAGCGGAAAGCACATGTCATGTGAGACGTGTACCAACCTGGTCTCGCGTTCGTCGTGGATATTTGTTCAATTTTCCACGAGGCACAATGCAATTCGTTCAGGCCTAGGAATTGACCTACTCGGGGACACTTGTTGCGAACTGAAAGTGTCAGACAATGTCATATCTGATAATGCATCCGACGGTCCACATTAACGCCCATAAACATGGAGAATCAAATCCCTCATTCACTAGCCTTGTGTTGAAATTTATAGATTTCTAGAGTATTTTCTAGGTTTAAATATGTTTTTATAAAAGGAAAAAGAAAAGGACGGACAGCCTGCCTCCACCTCCGCTCTCTAGCCCCCATACTTGTTGTAGTCACTGAAGGAAAGAGAGAGAGGTTGATCCATGGCTGCCTTAGTTCAACAGACGTTTAGAGACCAGGCAGCTCATATAAAAATCATTGGATGATTTTTATCAACAGACAACTTGATTCCGTCGGTACCTAGTTGGAGAGAGAGAAAGGAAGTCACTGATGTTGTTCATACCCC
>JBBHKE010002532.1:0-87285 GCA_037447655.1 Zygnema cylindricum | reverse complement strand
TTCCACCTTTCCCTTTTTCTGTGGAGAGTAGGGACAACGGTGTCGTGGGCCTCGTCATCGGCACTGCTAGCTCCTTTGACTACAAGTTTGCAGCCTTATGTGTTTGAACCCACAGTCTATAAATCCCCTTTTGTAAGTGTAATCCCTGAGCCTTGGCTCGCCCAACTAGAGCTCTTGAATAGTACCAGCTCTGTAGATCTCCACTAAAGTCACCCACAACTACTCGGCCTTGAGAATATGAAGATGAGAGGTTGCCAAAGCTTGAGTGAGGTTCCTCAGAATGAAATATCTGACACCCAAGTTTGTGTATTCCGACGTTTGAACATCAGTTTCCTCGATCGTCACGGCTACTGCTCCGGGTGCTGTGGCAACAGGGATGAGAGGTGTCTTTTTCCCTTTCCACCTTTCGGACACATTGTTGTCCCCGTCGTCTACCTCCTCCATTGGGGCAGATGCTGCAAAAAAAAAACCTCACTCCACTAAACCCAAGTGGGACTCCCTAAGATGGTCGTTTCACTTGTCCACTGACAACACCCCAGTATCATTTTTCACACAAAGCCCCTACTATCATGGTTTCCAAATAAATGAACCCATATCCATTGAAGATGGGCACCCTATAGGGTGGGCCCATAACCAACAATTTTGTGTCCTCCATTGGACTACAGAATTCAGGAAGCCTCTAGATAGTTTTTGAATAACCTTTATTTAACTAGAACCAGTGCTACCCAAGCAGGCAAATAGAATATGTGGCTCCACCCCTGTGGATGATGGACTCCCTTGAGTCCATAGCAAGAAGAATCACTGAAAACGCCCAACCAGGCAATTTATTATCAAGTGGCAAAGATGACAATATTTATACAAGTTCATTGGGAGAGAGGCGGCTACCACCTCAATCCTATAAAGTCCTAAATCCCTCTCACAACCCCTATCTCTTGATGTACAAACCAATCATAGAACTGTACAGTACAGAAAGGTACTATGGCAGACGTCTTTTCTTTACAGCCTGTGTACGACAGGGCCATAGAGTAGAAACTTGTCTCCTCCAAACTTGTTCCCGTGCTCCCCAGGATTCGCGCTTTCCCATTCTATAGTGCCACATGGCACAAGGCCTTGTCAGGATCGCAAACCACCAAAGCGGCCATTCCAAGGTCTCGGCGATGGTGCATGCCGTCGGATTAAAGTCGTCTTATAATATTAGCCGTTTAAAACAAATGTCCGGTACATTTGTTTCGCGCACGTTTTTGTTCGCAATATAGTAGAATGAGTCTCTATGCTTGTTATCTCTAATTCCGTTAACTGGATTAAGGTTCCTTAGTAATTCTTAAAAAAAACACAAATTCTATATACTCTCATGAACTTCTACGACAAACCGGTTAGAGCTGGCGGCTACGCCTCGCTCCGCTGGTTGAAGGTTCGAGCCTGCTAGACTCAACCTTTTTGTTAAGAGTGACTTATGTTACTCTACAATCGTGCTTGTGTAGCCAAGGCAGCCATGGCTCCACCACTCTTTTTCACCTTCAGTGACTACAAGAAGTATGGGGGCTAGAGAGAGAAGGTAGAGGAAAACTGCCTGCGCTTTCACTTAATCTATTCAGATCTAGAAAATATCCTCTAAATTCCTTCATTTCAGCACAATCATCATTTTCCAATAAAGAAAGTATGATCCATCAAATATGGGCACCGTAGAGAGTTGGGCCATTACCTGCAATTCTGTGGTCTCCATTGACCCACAGAATGGGCAGCCTATATAAAGCCTCTAGGATAATTTATGCCCCTTCTTCTTTCTTAATGAATAAGTGCCACCGTGTGTCATTTAACAGAATGAAACTACAAAGTTGGACATAGAACGGGATGTACATACGAATGCACATAGCATTTTGTGCGATGTACGCATGAACGGTCGACATTTAAGATAAACATTTGATCGGACGACTTTCATTATAGCCGACTACTCGGAATGGCCCTTTTGGCGTTTTCCGCCAAAACCACCATGGATTGTTACGTGGCGACATCCTACAGGATGCCGAAGGAGGAGCAGTCAGAACCATGATGTCGGGTATGCCAAGTTGCAAGCAAAAAGTGGTGCCGTACAACATCGTATAGAAATTATGGCGGCTTTCGGGGCGCACTGTATATTTTGTATATTTGTACATAACAATCTTTTGATTGGTAGTGGGCTTAGTAAATAGCGGTCGTGGGTAGATTTTTAGGACTTAGGTAGTTTTTGATACCCTCAAACCGAACTGAAATGTAACTACAACTAGATATATACATTGAAATCCTAACATGAACATAGAATAGGAGAATTACAACGACCGCAAATAACATTCTGCGCACCGTCGGCATTGGACGGACAACATTGGTCCAGAAAATGTGAGCGGACGGCCCGCGTGAGCCTTTTGGCTGATTGTTTATTTTATTTAAGGTGTGTTATTTTTATTTACATTCCATTCGAAAAGGAGCACACAAGCTACGATGCATATTGATGGATCAAAACAAAGTTAAGATGCACAAATACAAGCGGAAGCAATAATTAAAATCACAAGAAGGAAGGGAAGCCATCCATCAAAAGTCCATAATATTCATTCAAAAGTTTTTCTTCCTAATTCAAAGTAAACGATTCTCTTCCTTCCTTCCAAAGTTGTAAGCCTAAGTGAAAGTCCACCTCTTTTTGTAAGCGCACAAAATGACAACATGTGCGCAAAATGTGCGCCCCAATCATGCGACGCCAACAAACGAAGTACAAAAGTACAAAAAACGATTCACACACCAAGTTTAGATAATCTCCAAATGAAACATTTAACTTTTAATATCATACTCCTTACAAAACTGGCGGTTCTCTAAAGTGCAAAAGCGCGCCCAAATCTACAATGCACCTATATATGTGAAGGTCAGGTTATCTCGCATGTTTTAGTTCACATTCTCATCTAGTTTTAAACAGCATCACCTTCTTTTCAATTTCACAGCCATTGTTTTGTCTTTTACCTACTTTTCCTTTATTTAGTTTTTCTTATTTCAATTATTTTTTTCTTCTTTTTATTTTTTTCTCTTTCATTATTAATATCATTAAAAGTAAAGTAATTGTCATTTTTGACTTTCATCTTCAATGTACATGTCCACCCGGAAACTTTCCATCTCCATATACAAAACAAGAGAGGTCATTATAGTAATCTAACATTTTTCCCCCTTTTGTAAGTGTAATCCCTGAGCCTTGGCTCGCCCAACTAGAGCTCTTGAATAGTACCAGCTCTGTAGATCTCCACTAAAAGTCACCCACAACTAACTCGGCCTTGAGAATATGAAGATGAGAGGTTGCCAAAGCTTGAGTGAGGTTCCTCAGAATGAAATATCTGACACCCAAGTTTGTGTATTCCGACGTTTGAACATCAGTTTCCTCGATCGTCACGGCTACTGCTCCGGGTGCTGTGGCAACAGGGATGAGAGGTGTCTTTTTCCCTTTCCACCTTTCGGACACATTGTTGTCCCCGTCGTCTACCTCCTCCATTGGGGCAGATGCTGCAAAAAAAAAACCTCACTCCACTAAACCCAAGTGGGACTCCCTAAGATGGTCGTTTCACTTGTCCACTGACAACACCCCAGTATCATTTTTCACACAAAGCCCCTACTATCATGGTTTCCAAATAAATGAACCCATATCCATTGAAGATGGGCACCCTATAGGGTGGGCCCATAACCAACAATTTTGTGTCCTCCATTGGACTACAGAATTCAGGAAGCCTCTAGATAGTTTTTGAATAACCTTTATTTAACTAGAACCAGTGCTACCCAAGCAGGCAAATAGAATATGTGGCTCCACCCCTGTGGATGATGGACTCCCTTGAGTCCATAGCAAGAAGAATCACTGAAAACGCCCAACCAGGCAATTTATTATCAAGTGGCAAAGATGACAATATTTATACAAGTTCATTGGGAGAGAGGCGGCTACCACCTCAATCCTATAAAGTCCTAAATCCCTCTCACAACCCCTATCTCTTGATGTACAAACCAATCATAGAACTGTACAGTACAGAAAGGTACTATGGCAGACGTCTTTTCTTTACAGCCTGTGTACGACAGGGCCATAGAGTAGAAACTTGTCTCCTCCAAACTTGTTCCCGTGCTCCCCAGGATTCGCGCTTTCCCATTCTATAGTGCCACATGGCACAAGGCCTTGTCAGGATCGCAAACCACCAAAGCGGCCATTCCAAGGTCTCGGCGATGGTGCATGCCGTCGGATTAAAGTCGTCTTATAATATTAGCCGTTTAAAACAAATGTCCGGTACATTTGTTTCGCGCACGTTTTTGTTCGCAATATAGTAGAATGAGTCTCTATGCTTGTTATCTCTAATTCCGTTAACTGGATTAAGGTTCCTTAGTAATTCTTAAAAAAAACACAAATTCTATATACTCTCATGAACTTCTACGACAAACCGGTTAGAGCTGGCGGCTACGCCTCGCTCCGCTGGTTGAAGGTTCGAGCCTGCTAGACTCAACCTTTTTGTTAAGAGTGACTTATGTTACTCTACAATCGTGCTTGTGTAGCCAAGGCAGCCATGGCTCCACCACTCTTTTTCACCTTCAGTGACTACAAGAAGTATGGGGGCTAGAGAGAGAAGGTAGAGGAAAACTGCCTGCGCTTTCACTTAATCTATTCAGATCTAGAAAATATCCTCTAAATTCCTTCATTTCAGCACAATCATCATTTTCCAATAAAGAAAGTATGATCCATCAAATATGGGCACCGTAGAGAGTTGGGCCATTACCTGCAATTCTGTGGTCTCCATTGACCCACAGAATGGGCAGCCTATATAAAGCCTCTAGGATAATTTATGCCCCTTCTTCTTTCTCAATGAATAAGTGCCCTCTTGGCACACAAGTATTTTGACCACCCTCATCCTTGTGAGGACCCGACTTCTTTGAGCAGAATGCAAAAATAATCACGTAATTTGCTCCATTGAGCAGTAAGTTATGGCTGGTTAAAGATGACCTTTATATTTACAAGCTCTCTTACAAAAAGGTACCTAAATTTCATTTAGTCTTGGTCTGCCTACTCACGACTACCTACTACTAAACCCTAGTCTAATAAGATCACTGTATAGTACAAGAAGGTATAGTAGGCAATGTTCTTGTTGTACAGCCATTGTACGACATGGCCTTCAAGGTGACGTTTGTCAAATCGAGAGCCATGGTTCCTCCTCCCATCTTCTCTGTTATCCAATAATGTAGGGCTGTTCAAATCAGCAATTATGTGTCCTCCATTGGACTACAGAATTCAAGAAGCCTCTACATAGATTTTGACTAAACCACTTCAAGCCACAACCACTGTTGCCAAAGAGTGCAAACTATCAGTTTGACTGCACCTCTGTGCAGCTTAGACTCCCTTGAGTCTGTAGCATAAAAAACACTGAAAACGGCCAACCAGCTGATAGGTTATGAGGTGGCAAAGATGCCAATTTACACAAAGCTCCCAAGGGAGAGGTGACTGTCTAAAAAAATACTAAGTCCTACTTCCCTCTCAAAACCCCCATCTACTACAACACGACCCTGTCACATAACTGTAAAGTACAGAAAGGTACTACGGCCGATGTCCTTTATGTACGGCCTGTGTACGACAAAGCCGCTATTTGGACGCGTGTCAACCTTTCACTCGTCGGTACTCTCCTCGGAATTCCTACGACCAAATGTTATCCCTCCACATGGCGCCTGGTCATGCTACATCCATAAACGCCAAAGTGACCATTCCGGGATGGCGGCAGCGATGTATGCCGTAGGATTAAATCTGACATTGAATGTTAGCCGTCAAAACTAATGTCTGATTCATTTGTTTCGTGCGAAATGACGTCCGCTCTGAACATTAACTAGTTCTATGTTCCTTCGTTCATATTTTAGTTAATCAATTTCAAGACCGTACACAATTTTAAATAGGTCTCAAACCGTATGTATCTTGACGGATTTTCTATGACAGACTAGTTAGAGCTGACGGCTACGCCGCACTCTGACGGTCGGAGGTTCGAGTCTTGCCGGACTCAACCTTTCGTTGAGAGTGACTTAAGTCACTCTTTAGTCCTGCCTATGGAGCTGAGGTAGCCATGGATCCATCACTCTCTCTCTCCTTCAGTGACTACAACAAGTATGGGGATGGAGAAGGGATGGAGGCAGGCTGCCTGCACTTTTTTTGTCTTTTTTCTCTAATCTATTTAGACCTAGAAATTACACAAATAAAACTAATTATTTCAACAAAATCAAGGGATTTATAGGGTATGTTCTAGGTCTGAATAGATTTAAGTAAAAGCGCAGGCATTCTTCCTCCACCTTCTCTCTCTAGCCCCCTACTTGTTGTAGTCACTGAAGGTGAGAGAGAGTTGTGGAGCAATGGTTGCCTTGGCTACACAAGCAAGATTGTAGAGTTACATAAATCACTTTTGACAAAAAAGTTTAGTCCGTAACAAAAGCGCATGCAGTCTTTCTCCACCTTCTCTCTCTAGCCCCCTACTTGTTCTAGTCACTGAAGGTGAGAGAGAGTTGTGGAGCAATGGTTGCCTTGGCTACACAGGCAAGATTGTAGAGTGACATAAATCACTTTTGACAAAAAAAATTAGACGGGTAGAACTCGAACGTTCAACCGGCAGAGCGAGGCGTAGTGGTTAGCTCTAATTCGTCTGTCGGAGAAGTTCGTTTGAGTATATAGAATTTGCGTTTTAGTTAAACATTACTAAGGAACCTTAATCCGGTAAACGAAATTAAAGATAACAAGAATAGAGACTCATCGTAATATAGTGCGAACAAAAACACGCACGAAAACAAATGTACCGGACATTTGTTTTAAACAGCAAACATTAAAAAACGGTTTTAATCTGACGGCACACATCATTGCGAATACTTTGGAATGGCCACTTTGGCAGTTTGCGGGCGTGACATGACCTGGTGCCACGTGGTACGATAAAATTGGAAAGCAGGAATCCTAGGGAGTATGGAAAAGGGTTTGGAGGAGACAGACGTCTACTTTATAGCCTTGTCGTACACAGGCTGTACAAAAAGGACGTCGGCCATAGTACATTTCTATACTATACAGTTCTCTAATTGGTTTGTACATCAGTAGTTAGGGGTTATGAGGGGGGTTTAGGAATTGAGAGGATTGAGGTGGTAGCCGCCTCTCTCTTAATGAGCTTGTATAAATATTGGCAACTTTCCCACTTGATAATGAATTGCATGGTTGGGCTTTTTCAGTGATTCCTCTTGCTGTGGACTCAAAGGAGTCCAGACACCAGAGGGGTGTAGTCAGATATTCTATTTGCTTGCTTAGGTAGCAGCGGTCCTAGTTGAAGAAGGGTGAGTCAAAAACTATCTAGAGGCTTCTTGAATTCTGTAGTCCAATAAGGGACACAGAATTGCTGGTTATGGGCCCACCCTTTAGGGTGCCCTTTATCAATGGATCTATGTTCATTTATTGGGATACCATGATGGTACGGGCTTTGTGTGAAAAACGATACTGCGGTATTGTCACTGGACAAGTAAAACTTCCATCTCAGGGAATCTCACAACAGTTTAGTTCAGTGAGGTTTTCTGCACCAGCATCTGCCCCAACGGAGGAGGCATACGACGAAGACAGCAGTGTGTTTGAGAGGGGAAAGGGAAAGAGACACCTCTCACTCCTGTCACCACAAAACCCAAGCAGTAGCTTCGAAGACCGAGAAAAATGATATTCAAACGTGGGAAAACACAAACTTGGCTGCCAGGCATTTCGTTTTGAGGCACCTCACTAAAACTTTGGCAACCTCTCATCTTCATATTCTCAAGGATGAGGAGTTGTGGGTGACTTTAGTGGAGATCTATAGAGCTGGTAACATTCGAGAGCTCTAGTAGGCCAAGCAAAGGTTAAGGGATTACACTAACAAAGGGGGGACAATGTTGGATTACTGGAATGACCTCTCTTGTTTGTATATGGAGATGGAAAGTGTTGGGTGGACAAGTACAATGAAGATGAAAGTCAACACTCTCATCATGTAGTTGCCTGATGAATATGAGAACATAGTGTATCGAGTGCAGGAAATGGATGATAGTTCTTGGAAGTGGAACATAGTTGTTTGGATGATACGCGTGCAAGAGAACACTTTTGAGATTTGGAGAGGAGGAAAGAGCGTTCAAGCTCTAGTTGCCGGAACGAATTGGTGGGGGAAGGAGTCGAGGAAGCTGTACGGTAACTTCAAAGGATAGAAAGATCAATCTTGAGGACCAAGGCCCCCAAAGGGTCTTTGTCATTTCTGCAAAAAGCCAGGACACTTCATAGCGGATTGCACCAAGCTGTCATAGCTTAGGCTCCAAAAGAACCGTGTAGGGGGATCTTTCGAAGGAAAAAAGAAGGCACTTGTGGTCATACAAGTGAAAGGGGAGACTGAGGAGGATGAGGCCTCTGAGGAGGAGGATGGGGAGCTCCTTCTAGACAAGAATTTGGAGGAGAGGGAGATCCCTCGGAAACAGAAGTGTGCTCTTGGAGCCATTCGGGAAGCTCTATAAGAAGGATGGATCATCAATTCAGGTGCATCCATGCATATGTGTCGTGTTAGGCACTAAGAAAGATCCCTACTATAGAGATAGAGTATGGGGATGGGAGAGTAGTTACTACCGATCTAGTGGGTTCGGTAGATTTGAAAGTCTTAGTGAAGGGCTAGACTTCTATACTCACTTTCTCAAATATACTCTACATTCTTCAGCTGAGTAAAATTCTTGTCTCTACCTCTGTGTTAGATGATAAAGAGTTTGATACCTTCACTAAAAAGGGAGTCTTCACAGCTAAGTATTGGGATGAAGTCTACTTCACAACAGATAAGGGTAGCCAAGGAATGTTTAGGCTTAACTTGAGTAATAAAAAGAAGAATGCATATTATGTTGGTGTCCTTACCTTTCGGTCAGGTGGACAGTCCACCAACTCCCAGGTATCGGCCGCCATAATTGAGGCCATTTCCTTGTTGATGGTTGTTTTCCATCCGTTTCTTTCCGGACAGTTTATTGCCACTTTATAGGTTTGTGGTTCATCTGGATGAGACAGTTTTGTTACCTTGTTGTTGAAATTTTTTTCTTGCAGCCTTTTGCTGCTTCTTGTTCCTCCCTCAAAATATGTCGGTGGTATAAATGGCTCTTGCGGATTCCTTTTAAATATTTCAGCTTCTCCCCTCTCCTTTGGTTACGGTTTAATTTCCACCATTTCTCCCACTTCTAGCCGAGTTGTCTCTTGAGGTTCCAGTGTTTGTTCCTTTCCGATCTGATTTGTACATGCAAAATCATTATCGTCTTGGATAATTTGGAAGCTCAAAGTCATTAGAATTTTCAGACTCAAATTTGATTATAACTAACTTTGTATACTTAAAGAGATGTATTGATTTCCCTTCATCCATAACCACTAAATGCTTCACTCGAATTATATCTTCTCTCTTAATATCATAGACTCTATACCCTTTTACATCTTCATTATATCCTAGTAAATATCATGGTTTTCCTTCTAGAATTAACTTCCAATTCGACCGATCTGTATCTAGATTGAACACTTGGCTAGCGAAATCCTTTAAGTGTGAAACATTTGGTTTTCGGCCGGTCCATCTCTCATAAGGTATCTGTCTTTTTACTTAGGAAGTAAGAGCTCTATTCTAGAGATAGTTTGCACAGTTCATTGCTTCGGCCCAAAATCTTTTCCCTATCTTCTTATCTGACTGCATACTTGTGGCACTATCACTTAGTGTCCTATTTAACCTCTCAGCTACACCATTCTGCTCAAGATTTTGAGGGACTATCTTTTGGTGTTGTAATCCATTTTCTTTCAAAAAATCCTTAAACTGATTAGAGGTATACTCTCCCCTATTATCACTCGTTACTCTCTTAATAGTAGTTTCATGGAGTTTCTCACTCCATGCTTTATCGAAAATATGTGGTGCCTCTGATCTATTTCTAACGAAACACACTTTTAAATACCGAGACCAATCGTCAGTGATAGTCATCATAAACCTTTTACCTCCGGGTGAAGGCACTCTAGCTGGTCCCCAGATATCAGTGTGTACCAAATCTAAAATACTTGCTTCTTTATAAGTGGCTACTTTTGGAAAGGGTAACCTGTGCGCCTTTCCTTCAGCACACCCACTACAGTCACTTAGATATTCACCTTGTCCAAACTGAATCCCTTTCACTACTCCCATCTTTTTTATTTCTTTCAACTTTTCTAAATTCACATGTCTAAGCCTCTTATGCCATAACATAATATCATGAACACCATCATAATAAAGTTTATTCTTTTCATTGCTTAAAATCAGCCTAAACATCCCTTGCCTACCCTTTTCAGCAGTGAAATAAACTTCCTCCCTAAAGCTAGCAAAGGTTCATCCTATGGCTAGTTTCAAGACCGTTATCATCTAACGCAGATGTTGAGATGAGGTTTTTGTTTAACTCAGGAATGAACAACACATCAGAGAATGTAACTATGGATGTCTTTCCCTCCACTAAAACTTTCAGATCTACTGATCCTACCAAAGTAGTTGTGACTACCCTCCCATCCCTATACTTTATCTCTACGATGAGAATCTTTCTCATCTTTGCGAATAAGTGTTTATCATTACACATGTGCATATAGCACCTGAATCCACAATCCAACCTTTTTCACTAGTCAATCCCCCGAAAGCACATTTATGTTTTAGTGGAATTTCGACCTCGGTTTTCACCTCTATCTTCTCATCCAACAAGAGCACGTCTTCCTCGGATTCTTCCTCAAGTACTTGCGTCACAAAAGCCTTCTTATTTCCTTTCGGAGGTCCATTCTGCCTTTCTTTCAACCAAATTTAAGTTAGTTTAGAACACTCCGCGATATAGTTGCAATTCTATGGTTTTCATTGACCCCACATAATGAGCTGCCTATGTAAAGCCTCTAGGATAATATTTGCCCCTCCCACTTTCTCAAAAAATAAGTGCCATCTTGGCACACAAGTATTTTGACCACCCTCACCCTTGTAAAGGCCCGACTACTTTGAGCTAAACGCGAAAAGAATCATTGAATTTGCTCCCCTTAGCAGTAAGTTATGGCTGCTCAAAGATGACATTTATAGTTACAAGCTCTGTTATAGAGAGGTACCTAAATTTCACTAAGTCCTGGTCTGCCTACTCACGACTACCTACTACTAAACCTTAGTCCAATAGGATCACTGTATAGTACAAGAAGGTAGAGTAGGCGATGTACTTATTGCAAAGCCATTGTACGACATGGCCTTCAAGGTGATGCCTGTCAAATCAAGAGCCATGGTTCCTCCTCCCATCTTTGCCGTTATTTAATAATGTGGCGCCACGTGGCATCGGGTGACGTTATCTCCAAAGGTCGCCAAAAGCTCATTCCAGGTGGCCGCTGCAATGATGGTCGTCCGATCAAATATGTTTACACAGTTCGTATTCACATTCGTGCATGAATTGCTGCATATGCGCCTAGTAGTCAATTTGGTGTGCATCAATGGTTAAGTAATTTGTGAAACATCAAAGGTGTATCGTTTTGTCAAGGCTTTAATGGTTAAGGCACCCGACTATGCATAATCCGTACGTCGCAGTTTAAATCCGGCCGTGGTCACAATTTTGGTAAAATGACCTACTACTTTAGGTTGTCACCTTCTAAATATCGCGACAACCATGTCGTGCCTTTGATCCACTCCCTCTCACTTTAGAGTCTAACTATTAATAAAAATAAAGAGGTTAACTGTTAATTACCTCTTTTCATAACATGCATAAGAGGAATGGCAATGCCCTTCACTAAACTTTTGAGAATTAAGAGTTTAGCAACCTTGTCTTTATAGTTCCTCTTTTTATACTCTGGCCGTTCACTATGACTCCCTATGACCATTGCTTGTGGTGCTGTTGCCGTTATCGTCCTTGACAATAGAGTCCCTTGAGAAGCAACTCCACCATTTTCTCTTTCCATGACAATTTCCTCCCCTTCCTCGTCATCAATCGCAATAGTGGCTAATGGTCTGGCAGTTGTAGTGGTGGGGGTGCCAGAAAAACGTGTTCCTCCAAACCAGGGTGGAGTTGGGCATCAAATTCGCTCGGACACTATGCCGTATAGTTTTTTCTCAAAATGTTCCCTCTCCATCCACAATTATGTGTCCTCCATTGGACTACAAAATTCAAGAAGCCTCTAGATAGTTTTTGACTAACCCTTCTTCAACCACGAACGCTGCTACCCAAGCATGCAAATAGACTGTCTGACTGCACCCTTGTGCATTTTGGACTCCCTTGAGTCCACAGCAAGAAGAATCACTGAAAACGCTCAACCAGGCGATTAATTATCAAGTGGCAAAGATGTCAATATTTATACAAGCTCATTGGGAAAGAGGCGGCTACCTCCTCAATCCTCTAAAGCATTAAACATCTCTCACAACCCCTATCTACTGATGTACGAACCAACGTATAGAAAGGTACTATGGCCGACGTCCTTTCTGTACGGCATGTTTAAGACAAGGCCATAGAGTAAACGTCTGTCTCCTCCAAACTTGTTCCCATGCTCCCCGGGATTCTCGCTTTCCAATTCTATTGTGCCACGTGGCACCAAATCATTTCACGCCCGCAATCCACTTAATCGGCCATTCCAAGGTCTTTGTGATGACGCGTGCCGTCGGATTAAAATCGACTTCTAGTATTAGCCGTTTAAAACAAATGTCTTGTACATTTGTTTCGTGCGGGTTTTTGTTCGCACTATATTAAAATGAGTCTATATGCTTGTTATCTCTAATTACGTTAACCAGATTAAGGTTCTTTAGTAATTTTTAGATAAAACGCAAACCCTATATTTTCTAACGAACTTCTTCGACATACCAATTAGAGCTGATGGCTAGGCCTCTCTGTGCCGGTTGAAGGTTTGAGTCCTCCGGTACTTAACCATTTTGTTAAGAGTGACTTATGTCACTCTATAATCTTGCCTCTGTAGCCAAGGTAGCCATGGCTCCACCACTCTCTTTCACCTTCAGTGACTACAACAAGGATGGGGGCTAGAGAGAGAAGGTGGAGGTAGACTGCCTGCGCTTTTACTTAATCTATTCCAACCTAGAAAATACCCTCTTAATCCTTTGATTTCAACACTCCTCTTATTTTGTAGTCTAATTTCAGTTTCTCTTTTAGTCCACATTTTTCTCTACAATATTTTAACTTGAGAGATGACACAGGTTTGGTCATCATATCAGCCACCATTTCCCCATCAGCCATATACACAAGATTCACAATTTTGTTTTCAATCTTTTCCCTCACAATAGTCAATCTTATGTCCATATGTTTAGCCTTAAAGTGATGCTTTGGATATGCTCCAATTGCAATGGCAGCCTGATTATCACATAACACTTCATGCACTCCCTCCATCATATACCCCAGTTCTTGTAACAAAGATTTGACCCACATCAATTCTTTAACATCAGAACAAGAGGCCATATACTCAGCCTCCATAGTGGACTAAGCAACCACCTTTTGTTGCTTGCTACTCACACAGCAAACACCTTTCCCCACATACAACACAGACCTAGAAGGGCATCTTCTCATAGGTGCATCCCCATAACTAGCATCACTCCAAGTACTGATGTCAGTGTGCTCACCTCCCTAATGTAACCATAAATCCCTTTATCCTACCAGATATCTCATGTCTCTCTTGGTTGCCTCCTAGTCTCTCTTCCTATGAACATTAAGACTCCTAATGAGGACTCCAACTGCTGTCACTATGTCTGGCCTATTATAGTTCATAAAATAGATTAAGCTTCCTACAACGTGCTTATAAAAAATAGACTTCATAAATTGTCTCTTTTTTAGACTCATCTGATCATCTAAGATTATCACTCCTCCTTCTACACTCCCATCACTTACTTTTTTCAAATCCATGGGAGTTGTACATCTGTTTGCCTTTTCCATCTGGAATTTCTCAAGCATATTCTTTATAGCCTATTTTGGAGTAAGTTTGATAATCCTTTTCCCTCTATATTTTTCTATTTGAATTCCTATAATATATTTTGGCTCCATTAAATCCTTCATGTCAAATATGCTTCTAAGATCTTTCTTTACCTTATTGTTTTTTTCCATAGACTTACTTAATACTAGCAAATCATCCATATAAATTGCAAAGAAAATAACACCATAGTCATCTTCAAACATATAAATAGAGTGGTCGGAGATGATCCGCTTATATCTTTGACTGGTGAGAAACTCATCTAGTTTCTTATTCCATAGTCTGGAGTCTGGTTTAGTCCATATAAAGACTTTATGAGTCTGCGGACTTTGCTCTCCTCTCCTTCCTCTGCAAACCCCTCTGGTTGTTGCATGAAGATTTTTTCCTTTAACTCACCATTGAGGAAGGCGGTCTTAATATCCATCTGATGTATTTCCATGTTTTCCGATGCCGCTAGACTGAGGAGAATTCTTACTGATGGGAACCGAACCACCAGAGCAAAAGTGTCCTCATAATCTATCCCATCTTTTTGGGTAAACCTCTTTGTTACCAACAGAGCCTTATATCTCTTAATGGTATTATCTGGGTTCAATTTCAGTTTAAACACACATTTGCACCCAATCAGTTTTCTGTCCGGAGGACAGTCCACCAGCTCCGAAGTATTTGCTTCCATGATGGAGGCCATCTCACCATTTCTGGCTCTAACCCATCTATCTTTCTCCGAACCATTCATTGCCTTTGAGTATGGATGGGACAGCTTAGTTACCTTGTGAGCAACCTGTTTTATATGTAATCTTTTGATGCTTCTTCGTCCTCCCTCAAAGTCTAAAGCTTGAATTGAGGGAAGTCTCGAGTTCCTTTTCACTTGTAATTCTGTGACCTCCATTAATACACAGAATGTCCAGCTTATGTGAAGCCTCTAGGGTAGTATATGCACTTTTGACTTTGACAATGAATAAGTCCCACCCTGGGACGCAAAAACTCTGACCGACTACACCCTTCTGTAGCTTGGACTCCCCTGAGTCTGCTGCAAAAAGAATCACTGAATTTGCTCACCTGAGCATTAAGTTATGGCTGGCCAAAGATGGCCTATAAATACAGAGGCACTCTAGGAGAGAGGTTGAATCCAAGAAATATTCTAAGTCCTAAACTATCTCTCTAAGCCTACTACTAGTGTACTTATCCAATCAAATGGTTGTAAGGTACAAGAAGGTACGGGTACCGTTGTACTTCTTGTACGGCTATAGTACGGCATGGCCGCTCCGCTGACGCGTGTCAATTCTTGAACCAAAGTTGCTCTCTCCGTGATACCCGTTGTCCAATCATCATTTGCCACGTGTCACCCGCCGACATATGCTCAGCAAACCGCCAAAAACCATTCCGAAATTCTGTCTCCTCCGCGAGCCGTCGATCGTGAACGACTTTCAATTTCGTCCGTCAAAATTTGATGTCATTTCGTGCGGTACTTTATTTCGTGCGGTCTCGCACGTTTCATGTTCTTTTCGTCCAGTAATATGTTTAAGTGAAGTATGCCGACATGTTAAATTTTAAATAAATACCGAACCCAGTATGCATATCGTTTCGGGAGGACCTAGTGGATAAGGTTGACGGCTGCGCCGTACGGCCAATATCCGGAGGTCACCGGTTCAATTCCTATTAGGGACTACCTAAGTTTTGCATGAATATAAAGCTTCTACTCCGTCTCCTTACCTGTATGAGACAGCCATGGCTGCCTGCAAGTCCTCAGTGACTACGAGAAGTATGAGGGCTGCTGGAAGACCATAAAGGACAAGACTATAAAATACCTTTTTCAACACTCCCCTTATTTTCTAGTCTAGCTTTTGCTTTAGCCCACATTCCTCCCTACAGAATATCAGTTTGGGAGAAGGAACCGGTTTTGTCATCAAATCTGCTACCATCTCTCCATCTGGTCTATATTCCAAGCTAATTATTTTATTCTCAACCTTTTCTCTAACAAAGCTCAAACGAATATCCATATGCTTTGCTTTAAAGTGATACTTAGGATTTGCTGCAATTGCAATCGCAGCTTGATTATCACAAAATATCTTTTGCACTCCATTCTTCATATATCCCAATTCTTGAAGCAAAGATTTCACCCACATTAATTCTTTCACAGCCAAACAACAGGCCATATACTCAGCCTCCATGGTGGACTGAGCAATCACCTTTTGTTGCTTGCTGCTCCAACAACAAGCTCCATTCCCAACATATAACACATACCCAGAAGTACACCTCCTCATCGGAGCATCCCCATAACTGGCATCACTCTAAGTGGTGATGTCAGTATTATCCCCTCCCAAATGCAACCATAGATCTCTTGTTCCTATCAAGTACCGCATGACCCTTTTGGTCGCTTCCCAATCTTTCTTTCTAGGATCATTCAGACTCCTACTTAATACTCCCACAGTTGTTGCTATATCAGGACGAGTACAATTCATAAAATAGATCAAACTACCCACAACCTGTCTGTACGGAATAGTTTGCATAAACTTACTTTCCTCAGGTCTTAACTCATTATCTAAGAGCAAGATTCCCTCTTCTGAGCTCCCCTCACTTCCGTTCTTTAAGTCCATTAAAGTCGTACAACTATTTGCTTTATCCATTTGAAATTTTTCCAGCATATTCCCAATTGCTTCCTTATGAGTTAGTCTAATTATCTTTTTTTCTCTATCCCTCTCCATTTGAATATTCAATATGTACTTTGCCTCCCCGAAATCTTTCATTTCAAATCTACTCTTTAGATCCTTTTTCAATCTATTAACTTTCACCATTGATTTACTTAACACAAGCAAATTGTCAACATATATGGCAATGAAAATTATACCTTCCTCATCTTCAAATAAGTAGATCGAATGATCCGAACTGATCCGGATATATCTCAAATTCGTCAAGAACTCGTCCAACTTTTTGTTCCATTGGCGAGGAGCTTGCTTTAGTCCATAAAGGGACTTTATCAATCTACACACCTTGCTTTTTTCTCCTTTCTCCACAAATCCTTTCGGTTGTCTCATGAAAATCTCTTCTTCCAATTCTCCGTGTAAGAAAGTTGTTTTGATGTCCATCTGGTGCACTTCCATGTCTTTCGCTGCCGCGAGACTAAGTAAAATCCGGACGGAGGGGAATTTAACAACCGGAGCAAAGGTCTCCTCATATTCGACTCCCTCCTTCTGTGTGAACCCTTTTGCCACTAATCCGGCCTTGTATCGCTCGATAGTGTCATCAGGATTGAGCTTCAACTAAAATACCCACTTGCATCCTATTCGATTTCTATCCGGAGGACAATCCACCAACTCCCAAGTGTTTGCTTCCATAATGGAAGCCATCTCATCATTAATAGCTGTCACCCATCTACCACCTTCTAGACTATTAACCGCATCCGAGTAAGTTTGAGGTTCACTCAAATGTGACAGCTTAGTTATCTTGTTGTTCACTTGTCTCTCTTGAAGTCTCTTGCTGCTTCTCTTTCCTCCTTCAAACTCCGATGTTGTAATGGAGGGTAATCTTGGGTTTCTCCGAACAACTTCGCCTTCTCCCCTATCCGTGGAGTCCATCTCCGGACGTTCATCGTCCATTTCCAATTTTTCTTCATTTTCTTCCTCGGTTTGAACCGGATGTTGTGACTCCAAGAGAGGATCACTCTCGGTCAGTTTTTCCTCTTCCTCTGCAAAGTCAGGCTGAACCGGAGTTCGGTTAGTCGAATCTGAATCTAACTCAATTTCGGATTCAATTCTAATTCTGACCGGTTTAGTGTACTTAAAGGGATCTATGCATTTTCCTTCGTCCATAACTACCAAGTGTTTCACTAGAATTATGTCTTCTCTTCCGAGATCATAAACTATATACCTTTTTACGTTCTCATCATACCCAAGTAAGTATCCCGGCTTTCCTCTAGCATCTAGCTTCCAATCAGATTTTTCTGTGTTTAAACTAAACACTTGACTTCCAAACACCTTTAAGTGTGATATGTTAGGTTTTCTCCCGGTCCATCTTTCATAAGGTGTTTGACCTTTTACAGCTGAGTTAAGGACTCTATTTTTGAGATAATTGGCACAATTCATAGCTTCTGCCCAAAACGTTTTCCTTATCTTTTTATCCGTCAACATACTACGGGCACTATCACTTAATGTTCGATTAAGTCTCTCGACTACACCATTTTGTTCCGGGTTCTTTGGGACAGTCTTTTGGTGTTGAACCCCTTCCTCTTTCAAGTAATCCTCAAACTCATTAGAAGTGAATTCCCCCCCATTATCACTTCTTACTCTCTTTATAGGTGTCTAATGAAGCGTTTCACTCCATGATTTATATTCTTTAAAGTAAGCCGAAGCCTCAGATTTGTTTTTCAAGAAATATACTCTATAGTATCTAGACCAATCATCAGTGATAGTAAGCATAAATCTTTTCCCTCCAACTGATGGCACTTTAGCCGGTCCCCATATGTCAGTGTGAACCAAATCTAAAACCTTTTCACCCTTATATGTTGCAGCTTTTGGAAAAGGCAATCTGTGGGCCTTTCCTTGAGCACACCCACTACAATCATCCAAAGTCTCATTATCTCCAAATTGTATGCCCACAACTACACCCGTTTTCTTCATTTCCTTCAATCTATCTAGATGCACATGTCCCAATATTTTATGTCACATCATCAAATCACTTACACCAGCATAGTAAACTCCCATCTTTCCATTACTCAAATTCAGCCTAAACATTCATTGGCTACCTTTTTCAGCTGTGAAGTACACTTCATTCTCATAGTTAGCAACGAAGACTCCTTTTTTAGTACTAGTCTCAAAACCCTTATCATCTAAGACCGACGTAGAGATAAGATTTTTTTTTAGCTCCGGAATAAAAAGAACATCAAAGAAAGTGACTATAGATGTTTTTCCATCAACTAGGACCCTCAGATCTACCGATCCCACTGAATTAGTGGTCATAATTCTCCCATCCCCATACTCTATCTCTACAGTAGGGATCTTTCTCATTTTGGTAAACAATGTTTTTTCTCTACACATATGCATAGAGGCTCCAGAATCATCACCTTTCACCTCCAACTCCTCGTCGAGGAGAAGTTCTCCATCGTCATCATCGGTATCCTCTCCCACGACTTGTGTCGCAACGAACGCCTTCTTTTTCCTTACGGCCGGTTTTCCAATCGATTCCTCCTTCAATCTCAACTCCGTCAATTTAGTGCACTCCGCCATGTAGTGTCCCGCTTCTTACAAAAATGGCAAAGCCCCTTCGGACCCCTTGGTCCAGACTCGTCATGGTTTCCTCTTCCTCCTCCACCAAAGTTCCCATAAGGTTGCTTGGAATCCTTATCCCCCCAGTTAGTACCAGCAGCCAATGCCTGAACACTCTTTCCTCCTCTCCAAATCTCAATTGTGCTTTCCTAAACCAAAATCATTCCCACAACGGAGTTCCAGATCCATCGATGATCTGGCAAATCCTGAACCCTGTTAACAATGTTTTCATAATCATCTGGGAGTTTCATCAACAAAGTATTCACCTTCTCTTTCTCGGTCTCACTTTTCCCTGCACTCTCCAACTCCATAAATAACCCAGCCTAGTCATTACAAAAATCTAACATCTTTCCCCCTTTGTAAACATATGCTTGTACCTTCTGATATGCCAACTTCTGTTGCTGAATTGTACCACTCTTGTAAATGTTGACAAGAGCCTCCCACAACTCGTTTGCTTTGTCAACATGAAGATGAGGTGTAGCCACTGCTTGGGTGAGACGGGCGAGAATAAAATGAGTCGCCACAGTACTGTTGAAATCCCAGATTTCACAATCATTAGCCTCGGTTTTCTGAACACCTGCTACCAACATTAGCTATCGAAACCGATCCAGTAGGCATCGCTGTGAGTTTCTCCTTCCCCTTCTCCTTCCCTATGGCCGACAGGATGCTTTCTCCAACATCCTCTGTTACCTCTACCCCCGTAGATCCTCTTGTGAACCGAGATCCTCCAAACCCTGGTGGAACTCCCAATTTTGCGGATGGCCGACGCACACGACCACTCAGAATGCCCCAAAGCCTTTTTTTCAAACAATGCACCCCTCATCATAGTTTCCCAATAAATGAACCATGTTCCATTGAAAATGGGCACCCTAAAGGGTGGGCCCATAACCTGTAATTCTGTGACCTCCATTGGTACACATAATATCCAGCTTATGTGAAGCCTCTAGGATAGTATATGCACTTTTGACTTTAACAATGAATAAGTCCCACCCTAGGACGCAAAAACTCTGACTGACTACACTCCTGTCTAGCGTGGACTCCCCTGAGTCCGATGCAAAAGAATCACTGAATTTGCTCACCTGAGCATTAAGTTATGGCTGGCCAAAGATGGCCTATAAATACAGAGGCACTCTGCGAGAGAGGTTGAATCCAAGAAATATTCTAAGTCCTAAACTATCTCTCTAAGCCTACTACTAGTGAACCTATCCAATCAAATGACTGTAAGGTACAAGAAAGTACGGGTACCGGTGTACTTCTTGTACCTCCATAGTACGGCATGGCAGCTCCGCTGACGCGTGTCAGTTCCTGAACCGAAGTTGCTCCCTCCGTGATACCCGTTGTCCAATCAGCCTTCCCCACGTGTCACCTGCCGACATATGCTCAGCAAACCGCCAAAAACCATTCCGGAATTCTGGCTCCTCCGCGAGCCGTCGATCGCGAAAGACTTTCAATTTTGTCCGTCGAAATTTGATGTCGTTTCGTGCGGTACTTTATTTCGTGCGGTCTCGCACGTTTCATGTTCTCTTCGTCCCGTAATATGTTTAAGTGAAGTATGCCAACGTGTTAAATTTTAAATAAATACCGAACCCAGTATGTATATCGTTTCGGTATGACTTAGTGGATAAGGTTGACGGCTACGCCATACGGCCAATATCCGGAGGTCATCGGTTCAAGTCCTATTAAGGACTGCCTAAGTTTTGCATGAATTTAAAGCTTCTGCTCTGTCTCCTTACCTGTATGAGACACCCATGGCTGCCTGCAAGTCCTCAGTGACTACGACAAGTATGAGGGTTGTTGGAAGACCATAAAGGACAAGACTATAAATTACCTTTTTCAACATCATAGTCTCATCGGCTTCCCTATCCATGGAAGTCGGTTCTGGCTCCTCCACCTTTGTCTCCTCGGAGTGTATAGGAATATGAGGAGATTCCGCTGTATCTCTCTTATCTTGGATCTCCCGTGAATTTGTAATCACCTTTTCCGTCATGTCCCTTTCGGAAGATCCGAGTCCTCCTCACTCTCGGACTCAAAAATAATTCTTATCTTCTTGGCATATTTGAAGGGATTAAATGACTTCCCTTCATCGATGACAACTAGGTGCTTTACCAAAATGATAACTTGTTTAATTAAGTCATAGACTGTATATCCCTTAACATCTTCATCATATCCCACAAAATACCCCAGTTTCCCTTCAACATCTAGTTTTCAGTGTTTCTTATGTGTGTCAAGGCAGTAAACTTGACTGTCGAATACTTTAAGGTGAGAAATATCTTGTTTCCTTCCAACCCATCTCTCATAAGGTGTCATTCCTTTTACGGCCCTAGTAAGGACTCTATTCTTAATGTAGTTAACATAGTTTATGGCTTTTGCCCAAAACGTTTTTCGTATCTTTTTGTCGGCTAACATACTCCGTACACTATCTTCTAGAGTCCGGTTGAACCTCTTAGCTACCCCATTTTGTTTTGGATTTTTCGGTACAATTTTTTGATGTTGAACTCCCTGATCCCTCAAGTATTCCTCAAATTGGTTAGACGTATATTCTCCCCCATTATCACTTCTTATTCTCTTAATGGGGATTTAATGCAATTTCTCACTCCACGCTTTATATTCTTTGAAGTAAGTTGGTGTTTCAGACTTTTTTTTTAGAAAGTAGACTCTAGGGTATCTTGACCAGTCATCGGTGATTGTCAACATAAATCTCTTCCTTTCGACAGAAGGTACTTTTGCCGGTACCCAAATATCTGTGTGGACCAAATCTAGTACTTTCTCACCTGTATATGTGGCAATTTTGGGGAGAGGTAGACTGTGAGTCTTACCTTGGGCATAGCCACTACAATCATCCATCATTTCATTATCTTCAAAATGAATGCTGTCTACTACACTAAGCTTCTTCATTTCCTTCAGCCAATCAAAATGCACATTCCTCAACCTCTTATGCCACATCATCAATGTAAGGTGGTATTCAAACTGAAAGTGAACTTGAATAACACCATTGAGTGATACAAGGCCCGGTCAGTGGCTAAAGGATTTACTCAGAAAGAAGGAATAGACTACGAGGAAACCTTTGCCTTGGTCGTCAGTTTCCCTCGGTCCGTAATTTTTTTAGGTCGACGGCGAAAAACATAGAGGTGCACTAGATAGACATCAAGATGGAGAGCTAGAAGAAGAGATCTTCATGCGATAACCCAAAGGTTCCGTGGAACAAAGAAAAGAAGGCAAGGTATGTCGGCTGATCGAGATCTCTATGGTCGAAATAGAGCTCCCGACAATGGAGCAAGCTTAATGAGCTGCTGAGTTTAGGATATGCGATCAGCTCATATCATTGAGTTACATGTTTGAAGAGAGGAAGGTATTATTTTTATTGCAATCTATGTTGATGATTTGTTTGTTTTAAGTAAGTCTATTGACAAATTTAATACACTGAAAATAGATTTAAAGGGGAGATTTGAGATGAAGGATATGGGAGAGGTAAGATATATTTTGGGAATTGAGGTAGAGAGAGACAAAGATAGAAAGGTAATCAAATTAACTCAGAAAGAGGCCATTGGGAACATGTTGGAAAGATTTCAAATGGACAAAGCTAATAGTTGTACAACTCCAATGGAGCTAAAAAAGGTGTTGAAAAGAGGTAATTAATAGTTCACTTCTCTATTTTAGTTAGACTTTAAAGAGAGAGAGAGAGAGAGAGAGAGAGGGGATAAAAGACACGACATGGTTGTCGCCTTATTCAGAAGGTGGCAGACTGAAGTAGAGGCCATTTTTCAAAAATGTTGCCGTGGATTAGATTTAAACTTGTGACCTACGGATTGCATATAGCTTGACGCCTTAACCATTAAGTCGTAGATGTAACGATACACTCCTCAAGTTTGATAATTACTTAAACTTTGACACGTCGGCTAATTCATACCAACTTGACGAAGAGGCGTATGTGAAATAATTCATGCACAGACGCGAATCTGAACCGTGTAAATTTAATTGATCGGACGGTCTTTGTTGCAGCCGCCACCCGGAATGAGCTTTTGGCAGCCTTTGGAGATACCGTCACAAAATGCCACGTGGCGCCACATCATTGGATACCAAAGAAGATGGGAGGAGGAACTATCGCTCCCCATTCGACAAGCGTCACCTTAAAAGCCATGTCGTACAATGGACGTACAATAAGTAAATCGGCCAATGTACCTTCTTGTAATATATAATGATCATATTGGACTAGGGTTTAGTAGTAGGTAGCCGTGTGAAGGCAAACCAGGACTTAGTGAAATTTAGGTACCTCTTTGTAAGAGAGCTTGTAACTATAAAATTCATCATTGACCAGCCATAACTAACTGCTCAGGGGTGAAAACTTAGTGATTTTTTTTGCGTTCAGCTCAAGGGAGTCCAGTCCTCACAAGGGTGAGGGTGGTTAGAATACTTGTTTGCCAGGGTGACACTTATTCATTGGGAAAAGAGAAGGGGCATAAATTAGCCTATAAGCTTTACATAGGTTGCCTATTTGTGGGTCAATGTAGACAATAGAATTGCAGAAGGGAAGTGAGGGGATTGTGGAAGAAAAAGTTATAATCGTGGATGATGAGTTAGGCCCTGAAGAGAAGAAGTTCATGCACACCTTTCCTTATAGACAAGTAGTGGGCAACCTAATCTATTTTATGAATTGTACCCGGCCCGATTTAGCTGCAACTGTAGGAGTACTAAGTAGGAGTCTGAATGCTCTAACTAGGAGAGATTGGGAAGCACCTAAGAGAATCCTTAGATATCTCAGAGGGACTAGAGATCTATGGTTGCATTTGGGTGGGGACAATACTGACATCACCACTTGGAGTGATGCTAGCTATGGGGATGCTCCTATGAGGAGATGTACTTGTGGATATGTATTGTATGTGGGTGATGGGGCTTGCTGCTAGAGCAGCAAACAGCAAATGATTATTGCTCAATCCACAATGACCCTGAGTATATGGCCCCTTGCTCTGCTATAAAAGAATTGATGTGGGTGAAGTTGTTGTTTCGTGAACTTGGTCAAATTTAGAGTGGTGTGCATAAAATATTTTGTGATAATCAAGCAGCCATTCTCGTTGCTCCTAATCCTAAACACTACTTCAAAGCCAAAAACATGGATATTAGACTGATTTTTGTTAGAGAGAAAGTAGAGAAAAACGTAATAAGTTTAGAATGCACACCAAATAGTGAAGCTTGAGTGAGAAATAATGACCTAGCCTGTACCATCTCCTAAATTAATCTTTTCTTGAGAGAAGTGTGGTCTTAAACTGAAAGACGACTAGAAAATAAGGGGAGTGGGGAAATTAAAGGTTTATGTTATGTATACTCTTGGTCTGAATAGGAAACATAAAAAGAGTAAAACAACAAAGCTAGCCTACTTCTCACTCCTCTCTCAAGTCCCCACACTTGTTGCAGTCACTCAAGACTGGGGAGGGAGTTTGTGCCATGGCTGCCTATGCGGCTTAAGGAGACACGGAGTAGGCTAAGATTAGACCTTACCAAAAAGGCTGCCTGAACCATGATTTGATCCTAGTACCTACCTTCAGTCAAAGTAGCCGGTGGCCGTTAGCATTATCCTATAGTTTAGGAACTGTGATGGGATATATAGGGTATTACAACTATTTAAACATTTACACATAGGGAATTCCGTTTAACTATCACAACGAATTTTAGAGCATCGCTGCCGTTGTAATTTATGTACCGCACGAAACAAATGTTACATATGAAAGATTACAAACCAAATAAAATACACACACAACAATGGTGTTCCTCCTTAAAGATACTCAATATATTAAGTACAATGCAAATACAACTTCTTTTCTTCCTTCCTTTTACTTCTGATCTTTCTACGCCTCCTTAACAAGCTATGCCTCCTAAAAGATAATTCTACCACAAAGTCTCAACTAATAAATATAGGTACCCGACCAGAAACGCGTAGGAATCAACGTGGTAAAAAGCACGACCAATACGTTGAACCGACTTGAACAACACGGTACGACTAGGAAAGTCAACCGCGAACCAACTTGAATCACACGGTACGACTTGAACCTACGTGAACTGAAACTACCAAGCAATTTCCACGTCTCTTCTATAGTACTATTCAAACATACGTGAAATGAAACAAACATTTCATTTCACGTCACTTCAAATATCCAGCGACGAAACTTCTTCGTCGCTGGTACTTCAACTATCCAGCGACGAAACTACTTCGTCGCTGGTCGTCACTACCTTAGCTACGAGAATGACTCGTCGCTACCAGAGTTCTCAGTACCAAATCCTAACATTCCCCCTCTTACTGAGATACTCAAAGCCCCCTCTTACTCCATGCCAACTAATTTCTTTCCCATTTCATAGACTTCCTTTAATGCTGCTTTGGTTAACATATCAGCAGCTTGTTCTTCTGTAGGAACAAACGAAAATTCAACTTCTTTTTCCGTAACCAAATCTCGAACAAAGTGCCACTGAATTTTAATGTGTTTAGTGCGCTTATGCAAAATAGGATTTTTACTAAGTGCAATGGAAGACATATTATCACTTAATATTTGCATGCATTCTTTTTCCACTCCAACCTCCGATAGAAATTCTTTAATCCACACAGCATTCTTCGCAGCATGACACGCTGCCATATATTCCGCCTCCGTTGATGAAAGTGCCACAGTAGGTTGCAAACGGGAATTCCACGAGATTGCTCCTCCTGCAAGTAAAAACACATATCCTGACGTAGACCTTCCTGTATCATAGTCTCCTCCATAGTCGGCATCACAATATCCATAACAACTCAAGCCCTCACCCTTCCTATAAACAATTCCAAGACTAAGCGTTCCAGCCAAATATCTAAAGATTCTCTTCACTGCCTCCCAATGTATTTTTTTCGGATTGCTACAATACCGACTAACCACGCTCACTGCGGCACTAATGTCTGGCCTAGTACCGACACTCAAATACATTAAGCTTCCGACCGCCTCCCTATACGGGGCATCAACATCGGGACTTTTAACAAAATTAGAAAGCTTATCACGAGGATCAAGGGGAGTTCCAAGTGGCTTACAATCTAAAAACCCAAATCTTTCAAGTACCTCTTTTGCATATTGTTCCTGGCTTAACTTAATATCTCCGTTCCTCCTTCTCTGAATCTGAACTCCCACAATGTATTGTGCATCTCCTAAGTCTGTGATTTTAAAATACTTCCGAAATTCAATTTTTAATTCTTCAAGTAAATCTAAGTTGTGAGAGATAGAAATGAAATCATCTACGTAAACACTGAAAATTACCATGTCCCTACCTTCTCCCCGAATATACACTCCACAGTCTGCAATAAGCCTCCTAAATCCCAAAATTAGTAAGACCTTGTGAAGCTTATGGTTCCATGTTCTTGGTGCCTGCTTCAAACCATACAAAGCCTTCCACAACCTCCATACTTTTCCATTCTTTCCAGGAACTCCTTCTGGAATTTTCATATACACCTCCTCTTCTAGTTCTCCATTTAAGAAAGCTGTCTCTACATCCATCTGTTTGATATACATTCCTTCCGCCGCCGCCATTGCAATAATTGCTCGCAAAGAATCAAACTTAACCACAGGAGCAAAAGTCTCAGAATAATCAATACCCTCCTTCTGCTGAAAGCCTTTACATACTAACCGCGCCTTATACTTAAGAATTTCTCCCGAAGCTCCCGTCTTTGTCTTAAAAACCCACTTTGAGTCAATCGCCTTCTTACCAACCGGTAAATCTACCTCTTCAAAACACCCATTCGATTTTACAGAATTAAATTCTTTGATAAACGCCGGTTTCCACTTATCCTCCCATTCGTCCGAGTCTCGAGCCTCTTGGTATGATTGAGGGTCCGTCGGACGATTTTCTGTAATTGCCTTTCATAAGAGAAAGGATTCCGCCCTTCCTTCTCTAATTTCGGAAATTGCCCTCTGGTAGCTGGTTTGCTTTTTATAAGACTGTCCAGGTGAAAATCGTTCCGGTGCCTTCCCTTTAGTGGATCTTTTACTTCTCCGTACGTCATCTGCAAATTCTTTATCTGAATCACTATTCTCAATCTTGTCATCATCCTCCTTCTCTAGGGTTGTCTCTTCTGATGTCACGTTGTCCATGCCTGTGGGTGATTCTCTGGTGACCTTGTCTCCTTGTGACTTGGTGCCGCTAAGCTTAGGTGTCAAAACTTTCTCTAACGGTTTCTCTACAAATCGCACCTTTTTCTTCGTCTCTACCTCTGACAAAACTTCGTCCTTTTCCTCCTCCTCTCCACTGAACTTCTCATAATGACTTTCCTCCTCGTAATCTTGAGCTCGTTTGGACCTTCTTACAAGCTCCGATACCAATTGAAAGATTACAAACCAAATAAAATACACACACAACAATGGTGTTCCTCCTTAAAGATACTCAATATATTAAGTACAATGCAAATACAACTTCTTTTCTTCCTTCCTTTTACTTCTGATCTTTCTACGCCTCCTTAACAAGCTATGCCTCCTAAAAGATAATTCTACCACAAAGTCTCAACTAATAAATATAGGTACCCGACCAGAAACGCGTAGGAATCAACGTGGTAAAAAGCACGACCAATACGTTGAACCGACTTGAACAACACGGTACGACTAGGAAAGTCAACCGCGAACCAACTTGAATCACACGGTACGACTTGAACCTACGTGAACTGAAACTACCAAGCAATTTCCACGTCTCTTCTATAGTACTATTCAAACATACGTGAAATGAAACAAACATTTCATTTCACGTCACTTCAAATATCCAGCGACGAAACTTCTTCGTCGCTGGTACTTCAACTATCCAGCGACGAAACTACTTCGTCGCTGGTCGTCACTACCTTAGCTACGAGAATGACTCGTCGCTACCAGAGTTCTCAGTACCAAATCCTAACAACATACATTTATTTCGACGGCTTGTATTAAAGCCGACTTGGATCGGACGCCCATGGTGCGAGCCAACATTGCATAATGGTCTCTTTGGCGGTTTTCGGTCACCCCTACACCGGATGACAAGTGGCGATATCTCATTGATTACGAGATCTTCGAGAAGCATCATGACAAGTATGGATGTGACAGGCGTCACCTTTATGGTCATGCTGTATAAGGGCCGTACAGAAAGTACTTCAGCACCAGTACCTTTCCGTACTGCACGGTCTTGTGATTGGTACCGTACTTCAATAGAAGGGGATTTAGAGAGGGGTTTAGACTTAGATAATTTTAGAGGTAGCCGCCTATCTATCTAAAGGCATTCTATATTTATAAGCCATCTTTGGCCATTCATAACTTACTTCTCAGGGGAGCAAATCACTTGATTCTTTTCGCTATTGGCTCAGGGAAGTCATTTCTTCACAAAAGTGAGGCTGGTCAAAGTTGTTTTTTGCCAGGGTGGCAGTTATTTTTGGTGAAGGGTTACAAGGGGGTTAGGGATATCCTAAGGGCTTCGTGTGAGTTGCCTACTATGAGGACCTATGGAGGTCTCAGAGTTGCAGAAACCATCTGAGACTTGTTTAAAAAATAAAACCCCTACTGTAGAACATGTGGACAGAACCTAAAGTCGTGCTAGCTGTTTTTAATTGTACTCCATCGCTTAGTGCGTCCCCATGTTGCAAATTGAGGGTTTTCTTTTGTCGTTTTGCCCAAAAACTTAGCAATTTACCATTCAAACCTTCAAACGTGCGAAGAAAGTGAAATAACGGTAAGCACAATTTGCGACATCTTCAAACTTAGCATACACTACATTTTGTCGTCTTGTGTTTCTCGTCCCACAACCACGTCATGTCACGTCATTTTCAAACTTTACCTTAAAACATATTGCATTTGTATTATAAAGTAATGTATCACTATACCACAAATTGTAAAACAACTTCACACGTCTCAAGTGATTATAAAAATTTTCGACGAGGATAACTACGATTTTTTTTGTAGTCCGTTTGCATCTACGACGGATATTTTTTCTGTATAGGTTTTTAAAATACAATGTCATTTGAGATATAGGGGGTGTCCCCATGTATTAAAGTATCGATTTTTCTCTGTCGCTTTCCCCCAAAATTCAGAGAACTTTGAGAAAACTTTAGCCGTACGAGAAAATCATTTTTACAAAGTACAGTGAAACGTCAATTCGAAAATTTGAATATACCACATGTCTGTCGTCATATGAATGCATTTTGGCCTTTTCCTTTTTTCCATCCCCGGGCAAGAGAATCTAGTCTATCAAAAAACTTCATCAACATCACCACAAGAGGGTGTTATTAGTTGAAGTAACGCCCAAACAACGAATGAAAAACGACCCACGCACGCGCCACACGAGTGAGAAGATTTTAAGAGGGATAGTTCTCATATTTTTCTCCTGCCCGTCACGCACATGTACGGAGAAGACGAGCATGTACGAAAAAATTTATGGAGTGGCCTCGGACCTCCACTTTCATTAATGGGTCTTTTGCAGAATTTTGCGTCGTCGGCGCCTCTCCCCTCTCCCTCTCACACTATCGTTTTTATCTCACACTTATTAGAACGAGGCAAGACAATACTGGTATAAAATGAAAGATATTTCAAAAATAATTCTTTTGACTACCTTTATGCATATTTTTAAAGTTTTATGGCAAGTCGAGTGAGAAAAGCCGAAAAAACGAAATAGGGTGGCCATGGTCGAAAGTTATTGAATATGTGACGTCGACGTTGTCATAAGTGAGCATGGCGTCAGAGTCTCACAAAACCCTAAACATCTGCCATGTCACAAAATTCAAAAAAATCTAGCTGTCTACAACTGTCGCTGTTTTTGTTGGCGTCACCAATTTCGTAGTCGTCTTCAACCGTCATAAAGTTGTACCTACGTCTACAACCAACACATGTCAAAGTTCCGATTTCATTTTCGCACACTAGGACCCTCTTCAAAGTAGTACGAAGAATCTTCACTACATCGTGAATCGTTATTAGCGTTGAGAAATTATTAGTGTTAAAAAATAATTAGCGTTATTAACACTAATTACGATTTTCATTTTTTTTGAAAAAAATGTTTAATACTAATTGATCATTAATTGTAGTTTTGGTACAACAGATCTGCCATCAGGATCTTCACAGTAAAATAGGTAAAAGTAAAAAATCTGACAAATCGTACAGTGTCGCGTCCTTTGACTCTAACTTTTTCATAACTCTAATTTGGGTGTTCGCTCGAATATTTATTTCGCCACACATGTCTTTACACTAAAATAGGTATGATCTTAGTATGTCTCTTATTTTGAGCGTAGTTTTACATTCGATCGCGATTATTTTAATCCATATTTCGTACTTTTTTACTTAATAAAGTACCGTTTTGTACGAATTGATACGTCTGTACACTACACCGCGAATCGTAATTAGAGTAAATTACTCTAATTCGGTCGCTCGAAATTTCGATTCTATCACATCAAATAGAGTAAATGATTCTAATTTTTTCATTATACTATTTAAGGTAAGGTTTAATTAGCGTTTTTAATTCTAATAGATGTTCGTTTTAAATAGTGTGGAGTACAGACGAAGTCCGAATGTGCAAAATTGTACTTTTATAAATAAAAAAGTACAAATAATGATTTAATACATGCCATTATCATGTAACTGCGTTTTAACAAAACGCGTAGTGCAAACGTCATAGTGACGATAAACTGTACGTTTTGTCAAATTCTGTACGAATACTTTATTTACAGTAGAGGATATTAACTTGCCAAATTAGAGTACACCGCATAAATTAGAGAAAATTCCTTTTTGAAACAGTTCTATCACATAAATTAGAGTAAATTACTCTAATTATTTTTTTCTCTTATTTTACTCTAATTTTTTCATTACTCTAATTACGATGCGCGGTGTATAGTATTCAATAATATCATAGATTAGAATCATGAATGCTAATTCTCTAGAACCGTAATTAACGTAAAATTTAGTATTATCAATTCTATTTCGGGTTTAGGAATTAATATTTGGGGGCGCCGATATAGAGTTCATAACGGTAATAACGATTCGCGGTGTACAGTCCAAAATACTTAATCAAAGTTCCGATTACATGGGGACATCCCCTAACGCGCAGCAATCTTTTTCATGATCGTCAGCAAATTTATCGGTTGAGGCTGTGGTAAAACGACAAACGCTGTCGGTGTGATTCCACGTACTTCCTGTCGGCAGTCGGATTTTTAGGAACGGTACAGAAACAACCTTTGTCAGAGGAAATTATTATCCCCATAACCGTTTTTTGTTTGTTCTAGACGACGGACAAGTAGTCCCGTGCTCCCGGATTTTTTCTTGTGGTACGTGGCACGTTTCTATTACCTAAGGATTTTTCAGCGTCATTAGTTACCCTTCGAGGGGGACTGTAAAACGCTCTTGTATGAGGGGTATAATTGCTTACGTCAGCGTGCATCTTGAAACTGTCAAGATCTTTTCCGTGGACAACCACTTAAGTACTTTACGTGTCCGGAGACAAAATAGCAGGCTGGCGAATAAGCATAGTGGCTTGTGATTGACGTCTGGTTCAGTTGAGTACGTACCTCTTTTATGCATTAACGTGCGTTCGTGTGTACGAATAACCTAATGAAGCTCTGGAAGGCGTCCTACGTAACTGTCTGGCATCTTCCGACGTCCAGCTGTGATGTTTTGAGTGTACGGTACATTGTACGGACATTAATTTAACGTTGACGGTGTGCTGGAATCGAGGGACTTCAGAATTGCAAAACGCTAAACATGCGGACGCATCCCGTATTTGATGAGTACACACACAATTTGAGTCTATGTACGGTGAAGGACAAATTCAGTACGAACCAGCCGGAACAGACAATCTCACGGCCATGCTAAAGACAGCCGCCGGCAACTGCGTCTGTTTCTGACGAAAATCTCGATTTAACACACGTGTTAACGCAATGTCGACAAGTAAATCTTGGCCGTCCGACAACATTTTTATTGGGTAGTAGTATTTTTCCAGTGTTTTGGCGGAAAGACTCTGTCAAAAGAATCTTTTCCCTGAAAGAGATACAGCCAATTGAAAAAATCTGAAAGATTCAATTTCCAGACTTTGAAATGGATATATCCAAACAAATTGAAGTACGTAAAACATTTGAAGCCGAAGATACCGACGAAACCGAGAAAACACCGATAAAATATTTGAAGCGAAGGTGACTACAAAAATTTCGCTTTCTATGCGACGGTCTCGATTTGCGACGGAGGGTTGCGACAAGAAGAAACAAACAAAAGTCACAGCCGGACGTTCTTCTGTCTGCTTCTTTCTAACGGCCGGCGAAAGTATGTCCGTACGCCTAGTGCTGGGCAAAAGTGATTAGTGGAAAGGTTTCAATTATGTACGGCATGCTTGATTCGCGTGTCCATGAGAAAAAGTCTGAAGTCAACGGTGTCTACGTACTCGGCGGTCACTCCCATTGCCAAAAGTACAGAACAAGTAAAAAAAAATAACATATATCTTATTGAACAAGTCACTACAGTACAGCACTGTGGCGTCAGTTCAATACAGTACAATTTAATACAGTACAGTACTATACAGTACATTTGATTCTGTCTACTTCTGCAGTCACGAACTTTAAAAGCTTGGAAGTTCCAACAATTCATAAGTTTTGAGTGACAACTTCACATTGCAGTATTGCTGCATAGCTGTGGAGCTTCTCTGTACGTGACGTGACAATTCATAAGTTTTGAGTGACAACTTCACATTGCAGTATTGCTGCATAGCTGTGGAGCTTCTCTGTACGTGACGTGACAATTCATAAGTTTTGAGTGACAACTTCACATTGCAGTATTCGCTGCATAGCTGTGGAGCTTCTCTGTACGTGACGTGACAATTCATAAGTTTTGAGTGACAACTTCACATTGCAGTATTGCTGCATAGCTGTGGAGCTTCTCTGTACGTGACGTGACAATTCATAAGTTTTGAGTGACAACTTCACATTGCAGTATTGCTGCATAGCTGTGGAGCTTCTCTGTACGTGACGTGACAATTCATAAGTTTTGAGTGACAACTTCACATTGCAGTATTGCTGCATAGCTGTGGAGCTTCTCTGTACGTGACGTGACAATTCATAAGTTTTGAGTGACAACTTCACATTGCAGTATTGCTGCATAGCTGTGGAGCTTCTTTGTACGTGACGTGACTTAGTATATACTTTTTACTTGGAGAAGTGAAGGTTGAGACATGGCGGACATTTCGAAGAATTCTGAAATCACTGTCTGCGTCACGGGTGCTGGAGGTGACGTCACTTTCATCAAAGCTCACTGCTGGTCTCTTTTACTGCTCTATGTCAGTTTTTTAAATTTGAAGTAAACTGAAGTGAATGTAAGCAATTAAACGTTGAAAAAACCTTTTTTTTTTTTCCTTTCGAGAGAAAAGAAATAAAGTAAAATAGAAATAAGCCGTGAAATGGCCTTAGATAGTCAATGTGAGCAACATATTCAAAACCAAAAAGCTCTTTATTTTCAGAAATGAAACGAAAACAAAACATAAACTAGAAAGTGAATGGGCGAATAATGTCTCAAGTCTCTATCTTTCATTGCAATGCTGTAGGATACATTGATAAAACCTTATTTTCCTTTTTTTCGTTTTTCGTGTTTTTTCAGCAGTGAGTCAATGTAAGCAAGAAGGAAACCAAAATAGAACATAAATTAAAGTGGGTGGGCTTCAGATAACGCCGCAACTCTCTATCTTTCATTTTCTGTTGTCATTTTGCAGGCTACATTGGATCTCATGTGGTTCGACAGTTATTGGAAAAGGGATACAAGGTTAAGGGAACCGTACGAGATTCGAATGACGAAAAGAAAAACGGTTGGATTCGAAAACTTGTAAGTCAATATGATCTTTTGGCATTTTCTCCCAAACTGTGAAGTCGAAATTTTTAAGTCTATATGATCTTTTGGTTTTTTTTTCTAGAAATTTGAAATCCAAAACCTGTGAGCGAATATTATCTTTCGGTTTTTTTTTTGAAAATGAAACTGAAAACCTGAATATGATCTTTTGGCATTTTCTCTCAAAATGTGAAACTGTCAAGTTGTAAGAAACCTTTTGGTATTCGACTATTTTCTCGAAAACTGTGAAAATGATTACTTCTAAGTCAACATGATATTTTAGAACTTGTTCTCAAAATTTGATATTGTCAAGTTTCATTCTTCAATTTAGTTTTCTGACTTTTAAATTTAACTTTTAGCGAGCAACCCCTAGCAGTCAACCTTGAATCAACATTCTTAATTTGCTTCTTTACAGCTTTAGTAGTTTGGTTCGTTGACCAAGGAATAACATTTGTCCGTTGACCATCAAGCTTTTATTTGTTCTTTGAAACCGATTTTTTCTCATGTTCTGAAAGGTTCTATTTTGTAATCTTTATCGTTGTGATTTTGAGTCTTTTGCCCAAAACTGAAAATGTGTTGAGCCCTTCGGTGAATCTTGAAATCTAGCTAAAAATTTGCAAAAGAACTGAAGTTTTGCTGTAGAACTGAAATTTTGCGGAAAAATCTGAAAATTCGCTAAAGAACTGAAAAGTTGCAAATGAACTGAAATATTGCGAAGTAACCAAAAATTTGCAAAATAACTGAAACTTCGTAAAACAACTGAAAATTTGCACAACATCTGAAACTTTGCAAATCAACTGCTTATTTGCAAAATAAAACGTTTTTTTTGACAGGCGGAAGGCACTAGTGGCCATTTGGAGCTATTTTCCGCTGACCTCATGGTTCCTGGAAGCTTTGATAAAGTCGTGGAAGGATGTGAATATGTGTGCCACGTGGCAACTGTAGTCCAACTAAAAGCAAAGAAAGATCCATACAAAGAGATTGTTGACCCTGCTGTGGACGGCACAAAAAATATTTTTTCGTCGATTCTGAAGGCAAGATGTGCAAAGTAAGTGGTCTATTGAAGTTGAGAGTGGAAGATTGTGGATTTTCTTCCATACTTCCTCCATTCTTTATGTCCACTTTTTCTGCATTTTAGTCTCCCGTCCCATTTCTCCTTTTTCTTTCTTTCTGTCCCTCTTCTCTCTCAGGAAGCAAGTCGTGCTTCTCCTTCATGTACTTGCTTTATGGGAAACAACACAGTGTGCAATCTTCTTATATGGTCTCTCCCTCTCCCTCTCCCACTCTCTCTCCTTCTCCTCTCCCACTCTCTCTCCCTCTCCTCTCCCACTCTCTCTCCCTCTCCTCTCCCTTCCCTTTTCCCTCTCCCTCCACCTCTCCCCCATTCCCCTCTTCCCTCTCCCAATCTCCTTGTCCTCTCCCTTTCTCTTGTCCTCTCTTCTACTCTCTCTCTCCGCCTCCCTTTCCCTCTGTCGGTCTATCTGTGTGCAGGCGCGTAGTCGTGACATCCAGTATCGCGGCAGTGGGCCAAGAAAGCGCTGTGACAGGACGACCGTACAATGAAGGTGACTGGAATGAGAAGGCCACTATTCAGGACCCGTATTATTTGGCAAAAACTCTCTCTGAAAAATATGCGTGGAAAGTGTACAACGAACAGGAAGACGACACGTGGCGGTTTGAGTTAGTTACAATTCTTCCGTCATACGTTTTTGGACCCGTTTTTGATAAACTACATGCACGGTCGAGTCCACTCGTGAGTACCCACAGTATCAAGGACTTTGAAAGTTTGTATTTGGAGGCCGTTTGTTCAGTGCAGTTAATATTAAACCAGCATTGTAAATGTCTTTCTTCTCATACATTCCGGTGAACATCACAAGGTTTTGAGTTCTGAGGAACCTATGCTTGGGGCTTGTTTTGTCCTAATTGGAAGTAGTGGGAAAATAATTTTGCAATGAGAGGAGCGAGTCCTGATCGTTATTTTTTTCATTGTGGAGAAGTCTCGGAAAAGTATGAATAGTCCACAGCTTCGTCAATTTGTTCTCTAAAAAATAATGCTCCTTGTACTACGAACTTTGTATGTATCATCTAAATCCCAAACGGAATTGGTGTGGGGAATTTCACTGACAATCTGTTATAATATACGTTTGCGTTTTGTTGGAAAGTTTATTTTCATGATTCCTTTGCAGATCCACATAATCTGAATTATGTTTTCGCATTAGGTCCGTTCAGAAAAAGTGTGGTTTTCTGAACAGTATGGTGGTTCACTGCGTTAGGAGATGTTCTGAACTGTTTTAACTTGGCTGAATTGTTCAAATTTTGCTGAAATTCTGCAATTCTTGGTTTCTTTCTTTTTTTTCGGGTTGCCTTTTTTCCTTCCCCAGTTTATTCTACAAATGTTGGACGGTTCGCTGATTTTGGCTCCAAATGCTAATATGAATATTGTGGATGTTCGTGACGTCGCATACTGCCACGTGGCAGCTCTTGAGAAGGAGACTGCCAAGGGACGTTACATTGTATGCAGGCCAGGGTACTATCCCGTTATCGACATTGCAGGTACAAAAAGAAAACACAACTTATGGATTAATACTAAATATAGGATGTCCACATGTTTCATTCAGACTCAAATTCTATTTATTGGTCACAGTGATTACATTGGCTCCACCTAGTGTGATGTCTCCACATTTAGTACACTATTTTTCATTGTGTAATCAAGGTCTTTTAACACTAATTGTTCGCTTAAATCTTAAAATTACTTCTACTCTATTTTTGTTACCTTTTGTGTAGTCTAACTCTACTTAAGGGGCGTTACTTGTTCCTAGTTATGAAAATGGCATTATTGGAAACTTAACTTTAACACCTCGTAAAATTTATCCACTTTGTCTATTTTCTGATTTCCTAGGCTAAATTAGTTTCGTCTATAATACATTCTACATCTTAGCGTAAACGTTTACTCTGCTTTCAAATGGAATCAAAATAGTCTAAACATTTAATAGATTTTGACAAATCAAATTGTCAGGTCACATTCTTTCATAGTTCGCGGTGTTCACCGTAGAAAGTGAAAAAATCATAAATTGTCGTCTACACGATTTGGAAAACGGAACTTTGAACTTTGCGTTACTAATTCGTAATCTGAAGTCACAAAGACTTATTTGTACCTTAAAGCATGTATAAGTACGGATTGACACAAACCATACGTAACTCTATTTAATGTTTGTCATAAAATCGTGTGACTAACAATTTTTTATCAATGTACCTACATTTTACTCATACCAGCATAAAGAAAAAAATAGTACTATTAATACTATTTTAAGTTCAAGGGCTAAAACTTAGTGGCACCAATAGTGTTAGTAACCTTAACAAGTATACACGTTGTAGTTATATTTTTTTGTCATTAATAGGTTGATCTCTATATTGGCAACACAGGAGTCCATTCTATATATTGGGGCACAATTGGGGTATTGACAAGGCTTTGGACTTTGGGTTGCCGATTTTTGCAGCATTTTTAAAGAAGGATTATGGAAATGCGAAATTGCCTATCGGCGTTGCACCAAATGCTCTCATGTACGTTCTAGCACTTTTTCATCCCCAACTTTCCATTGGCTACTTGCGACGTCACATGTTTCAACCTCCAAAAGAGTTTGATAGTAAACGGGCCGAAACGGAACTGGGATTTGAGTACATGGAGGCGGAAAAATCCGTAGTGGATACAGCAAAGTCCATTGTAGATGTAGGACTTTTTGAACTTCCTACAAAAGGGAAAAAGTAGCCCTTGGAAGCACATGAATGTATGCGGCAAGACTAAAAAAAATCGAAGGTTAAGCGACCTAAATATCAATTGTTTCGGAGTAGAATATGGTAATAGTGCAAAATGATCGACTCTTTGAATCTGAATTGAACCCTAAAAAACCCTCCAAGGTGTCATAATAGAATTTGATCTACATAATGTTTAATAGCATTTGGAACTCTAGAGTTTAAGGACATTCGAATGTAATTATGGGATGGGCGTTCACCGTGGATATTTTTTCTCCTTTTCCACGCTGCCCAATTTTACACGTCCAATGTATGCGTAGTGTTCTAACATTAGCCACACACCGAAAGGTTCACGAGATGGCGTCTCGGATTAAAAAAGCAGAGCATCCGATGACCAAGTTTTACGCCCATAACCTTGGTGATTTTTTAGTAAAGATGTTTTTCCCGACAAAAAAAAAGGGGTACGGAATGGTACTATAAAGTATAACCTTTAGTAAACAACCTCACTTTTTGCTAATGGAAGTCCGACCTAAGTTTCAAGCTAATGCAACGTGACCTTTCATTTTTTTCACTTTCTTCATACGATTGTAATTTTATCGGTACAACACTAATTTTTGAGGAAACCTTTGAAAAAAAACCTTACTTTGGCACATGGGGACAATCCCTAACTTACAAGTTTTAATTACTCTACGCATCAATAGGCTGTTCTTTACGTACTTTTATGTTTGTGTATTTGTAATTTTTGATAGTACTATTGTATTGCCGTACATTACTTCAAGCCGCGTTTGGAGACAACACCAATGGATGGCAACTACAGTTTCTGCGCTGGTATCATTTATTTAGCATAGACCCCCCTTCATAAGCGAATCGAATGGTGCTACGGATTATTGTTGATGTGTGAAAATATTTACTACAATGTGAACAGGCGGACATCAGGCAGCAGCTTGCAAAAGGAACCAGGTAACAAAAGTTGTACATACCCGAATATGAAGTACGGACTCGTTCAAAAATACATTACGCCTGTCGTCCGTCACGTTTACTGGCAATAATGTTTTGGTGGACCTCCATTAGAGTAAAAGTGGGATTGTTTAATGGACACTGTGTTTTTGTACAACTTTGTACAATTTTTTACGAAGCATGTCTACTTGGAGGATACTCCAAACGTTTGTGCTTAAAGTTTTGCGGCGGGATGTTTTGCTTTTTCAAATCCGCGGAGCAATACCGCGAATCCTCCAGAGTGTGGATAGTCTCCTCGCGAAGACACTAGCCAGTAGCCACACACTGGACGTGTATCATTGGTACACGTGAAAAAGCAAATAAATATCCACGACGAACATGCAATGACAGGCCTTACACGTCGTACAAACCACGTGTCTTCGGACCACGGTGGATGCAGGTCCACCGACTGGTCCACCGAAAGTACAGAACCCTCCTTTTGTTTACCAGAGTTTGCCGCGTGTTTCCTGTATTCAAATTTTCAATTCCAATTTCAAAATTCAAATTTCGTAGCAAACTGTTTCAAATCCGAAGCTAAGGATACGTTTGCCACCGTTGAAGGTTTGTTACCTATAAAGATGAAACAAAGATGGAAGATAGTAGAAAACTAAACAGCTTGTGCATTTCGATTGTAGTTTTCAAAATAATTGTCTATGGTTGACTTCTCATGCCTTCTTTTTATACACTCAGATGACCTTTCCAAGTGGTAGCTTCAACCTTTTTTTGCATTTTATCCGAGCATCTTACCTTACTCAATGCCTACTCTTCCTGTAAACATAACTCCCTCTGCCCGAAACCAAAAAAAAAAAAAAAAAAAAAAAAACAAAACAAAACCATTTGCATTTGCATTTATTTGTTCATTATCACTTTTTTTTGCATTTTTTTTTTGTTATTTGTGCATTTTTTTTTTGAAAAGAAAATGGTCGTAGCAATGAGGATAGACACTAACTGTATGTTCCAAAAACTTTTCTTCTTCTTCTTCTTCTTCTTCTTCTTCTTCTTCTTCTTCTTCTTCTTCTTCTTCTTCTTCTTCTTCTTCTTCTCCTTCTCCCTCTCCTTCTCCTTCTCCCTCTCCTTCTCCTTCTCCCTCTCCTTCTCCTTCTCCCTCTCCTTCTCCTTCTCCCTCTCCTTCTCCTTCTCCCTCTCCTTCTCCTTCTCCCTCTCCTTCTCCTTCTCCCTCTCCTTCTCCTTCTCCCTCTCCTTCTCCTTCTCCTTCTCCTTCTCCTTCTCCTTCTCCTTCTCCTTCTCCTTCTCCTTCTCCTTCTCCTTCTCCTTCTCCTTCTCCTTCTCCTTCTCCTTCTCCTTCTCCCTCTCCTTCTCCTTCTCCTTCTCCTTCTCCCTCTCCTTCTCCTTCTCCTTCTCCTTCTCCTTCTCCTTCTCCTTCTCCTTCTCCTTCTCCTTCTCCCTCTCCTTCTCCTTCTTCCTCTCCCTCTCCTTCTCCTTCTTCCTCTCCTTCTCCCTCTCCTTCTCCTTCTCCCTCTCCTTCTCCTTCTCCCTCTCCTTCTCCTTCTCCTTCTCCCTCTCCTTCTCCTTCTCCTTCTCCCTCTCCTTCTCCTTCTCCTTCTCCTTCTCCTTCTCCTTCTCCTACTTCTCCTTCTCCTTCTCCTTCTCCTTCTCTCTTCTCCTTCTCCTTCTCCTTCTCCTTCTCCTTCTCCTTCTCCTTCTCCTTCTCCTTCTCCTTCTCCTTCTCCTTCTCCTTCTCCTTCTCCCTCCTTCTCCTTCTCCTTCTCCTTCTCCCTCTCCTTCTCCTTCTCCCTCTCCTTCTCCCTCTCCTTCTCCTTCTCCCTCTCCTTCTCCTTCTCCCTCTCCTTCTCCTTCTCCTTCTCCCTCTCCTTCTCCTTCTCCCTCTCCTTCTCCTTCTCCCTCTCCTTCTCCTTCTCCCTCTCCCTCTCCTTCTCCTTCTCCCTCTCCTTCTCCTTCTCCTTCTCCTTCTCCTTCTCCTTCTCCTTCTCCTTCTCCTTCTCCCTCTCCTTCTCCCTCTCCTTCTCCTTCTCCCTCTCCTTCTCCTTCTCCCTCTCCTTCTCCTTCTCCCTCTCCTTCTCCTTCTCCTTCTCCCTCTCCTTCTCCTTCTCCCTCTCCTTCTCCTTCTCCCTCTCCTTCTCCTTCTCCCTCTCCTTCTCCTTCTCCCTCTCCTTCTCCTTCTCCCTCTCCTTCTCC
Organism: Zygnema cylindricum; assembly: GCA_037447655.1. Lineage (NCBI taxonomy): Eukaryota > Viridiplantae > Streptophyta > Zygnematophyceae > Zygnematales > Zygnemataceae > Zygnema > Zygnema cylindricum. The sequence goes on along the minus strand of JBBHKE010002532.1, from coordinate 46,378 downwards.
TTCTCCCTCTCCTTCTCCTTCTCCCTCTCCTTCTCCTTCTCCCTCTCCTTCTCCCTCTCCTTCTCCTTCTCCCTCTCCTTCTCCTTCTCCCTCTCCTTCTCCTTCTCCCTCTCCTTCTCCTTCTCCTTCTCCCTCTCCTTCTCCTTCTCCCTCTCCTTCTCCTTCTCCCTCTCCTTCTCCTTCTCCCTCTCCTTCTCCTTCTCCCTCTCCTTCTCCTTCTCCCTCTCCTTCTCCTTCTCCCTCTCCTTCTCCTTCTCCCTCTCCTTCTCCTTCACCCTCTCCTTCTCCTTCTCCCTCTCCTTCTCCTTCTCCCTCTCCTTCTCCTTCTCCTTCTCCTTCTCCTTCTCCTTCTCCCTCTCCTTCTCCTTCTCCTTCTCCTTCTCCTTCTCCTTCTCCTTCTCCTTCTCCTTCTCCTTCTCCTTCTCCTTCTCCTTCTCCTTCTCCCTCTCCTTCTCCTTCTCCTTCTCCTTCTCCTTCTCCTTCTCCTTCTCCTTCTCCTTCTCCTTCTCCCTCTCCTTCTCCTTCTCCCTCTCCTTCTCCTTCTCCCTCTCCTTCTCCTTCTCCTTCTCCTTCTCCTTCTCCCTCTCCTTCTCCTTCTCCTTCTCCTTCTCCTTCTCCTTCTCCTTCTCCTTCTCCTTCTCCTTCTCCTTCTCCTTCTCCTTTACCTGTTACTAACGGCAAACTGAAAATGGATTGATAAAACTATCCGAATTTGTTTTTCGACTTTTCATTTCTTTACACTGAAAACTTAAAACTCTGATTTTTCTACCTGACATTCGTCTTTTTTGAAAAATAAGATTTTTCTTTAGAAACTTTAATCCTTTCCTTGACATCAGGAACTATACAAAGGGATGCGAATGTGTACAAAGCTTTATCATGCAACTTCTTCCTCCGAAATTCCCCACGATAAATTTGCCATGAAAAAAAGACATATATAAAGCAATATAAGCAATATTTTTCTCTTTTTGTTTTTTTTTTTTTTTTTTTTTTTTTTTTTTGTTTTTTTTTTCTGTTTTTCTTTTTATTGTTTTGTATTTTTTTCCGTTTTCTGTTTTATTTAAGTGGACTGTAAGAATAGACACTAATTATATAGACTAAAAACTGAACAAAAACTGAACAATAATAATAGACATTGATTATATGGACTAAAAACTGAACGGTAATAATACTGTATAGACCAACTGTATATACCAAAAACGAAACTGTAAGAATGAACACTAATCATGTAGACTAAGAACTGAAGTGATAGGATAGACACGTATTACATATACTAAAACCAAACTGTAATAATAGACACTAATCACATAGACTGAAAAGTGAACAGTAATAGTAGACACTAATTATATATGCTAATAAAAACTGAACTGTAATTGTAGACACTAACTGTACGTTGCAAAAACTTATCTTCTTCTTCTTCTTCTCTTCTACTTCTTCTAATTTTTTTTTTTTCTTCTTTTATTCTTCTTCTGTTTTTCTTCTTCTTTTTTTCTTCTTTCTTCTTCTGAAAACTTAAAACTCTTACCTGTTACTAACCGCAAACTGAAAATGGATTGATAAAAATTTCCAAATTTGTTTTTCGATTTTTCATTTCTTTACACTGAAAACTTAAAACTCTGAAATGTCAAACAAATTGTAAACTTCAAAGAATATTATCCACACTACTAAGTGTAATTGAAAGATTATTTTCGTAATAGTGATGGTGATTGAAAAAATAATATCCACACAAGTAGTGGTGATTGAAATAATATTATCTACACTAACTCTTACCCGTCACTAACGACAAGCTGAAAATGGATTGATAAAACTATCAGTATTTGTTTTTCAATTTTTCATTTCCTTGTACATTTAACGCCTTTAATGTCCGATTCATGAATGATTTATGCTAACACGAATGTTTTTTTGCATAATTTTTGTTGGTGGTCTTAAGAGAAAAACTACGGAGAACAAGGGTGGAAATTCGAAGCACACTCCTATGGCTAGAAAACAAACCACTTTAACTGCTAGCCAAGGAGTGGGGAAAAGGGGCAAAAAAAAAGGTGAGCCAATTAAGAATAACAAACAGGCAAAAAATGAGGAGGAAGACTTTAATGACATCTGTGCAAGTGGATCGAGAGTGGGGCGTTGAAGTTTATTTCCACTAAAGTTGATGAGATACGAAAGGAGAAGTCGAATGGCCTATTGGCCACACATCGGCCACACATCGACTAGCGAAAGAAAAGTGGAGAAGTGGAGACTGATAAGCGCCTCCAAAAGTGGAAACTAATAAGCACCTTCAGTTGAAACAACAAGGTGTGTTGAAAACCTATAAAAAGTGCTGGTAGGCAATCAAAGATACCAAGTGGGAATAAAGACAAATGGACAACATCTATGTCTAACAAAACCGATAGAAAATTGCCCCGTAGTTTCGGTTAGCGATTTTATGCATCGATAGATGAAAAAATAGGTGGATACGAGAAGAAAAAACCAACGTATGTCAGGGACACATTTGTACTTAGCTAGAGAGGGTCGATCACAGTTGAAGAGAACGACAGTGCATTTAAAAGTAGCCTTTTTAATGAGCACCAACAAACTCACCAACAACCTATAACATTTATAGTAACAGTAGTGGGAAACGCAAAAGAAAGGGAAAAGATTCAAACATTCTACGATCATTGGATCTTAGTGGATTTCAAGAGATAGCAGTAGAAATCCATGAAATGTCCGTGAAGGAAACAAAAGAGACAATCAACAAATTTGGAGAATTACTTACAAAAAATTGGGAGAGGAATGAATGACGTATGGAGCAAGAAGCGGAAGGAAGACTGCGTTCAATCGATGCCGTATGAAAACTCGCTGAAAGAAAGGGTCGTGAGGATAACAACGCATCCCATCAAACATGATATTCTAAGGTATGACGAAACATATGTTGCATTATTTCTTTAGGTGCTATTTGTTTTTGTTTATTTAATTTTATTTCTGAAGTTGGTTTTCAGTTTCGTGTGTAGTGATTTCGTGGTTTGTACTTGTTTTTATTTTTCTTTGTGGAATCTATACCCATTTTGCACCTTGTTTTTTGAACGTATATGCGAAATCTAATTTTCGCCTTTCTGTTGACACTAACCTAGTTTGAAAAACTTTCACCTGTTGCTGCATATCCATTTTTTTCTTCTATTTGTTTTTTCTGTTGTTTGTTTATTCTTTTGTTTGAATGAACAAGAATGTTCACATGAGGCGAAACGTCTCCCTAGTATCGAATCAGTTTTACATTTTTCCTGTAGAAGTAGATTGTTTATTCACGGTTGTGTTTATAATAGTTTCAATTTATAAGTTTACATCCATCTTTTTTACTTGTGCCATAGGCAGCAGGACAAAATTAACGAAAACATAAAATGGAACAGCTTATATGGAAAAATACTTATTTTACTTTTGGGGTGATTGATATTTATATCCTTTTTATTCAGTATTCCGTTTGTTTCTACCACTCTTACGTAGTTCAAATGTTCAAAAAAGTATGGAAATGCTATTAGTGGTACACCCGAAAAGCAAACCTTTTACCTATATAGTGTGGGCGACTACATAGCTTTCAATTAGACTCGGCTCTGTTGTTCATTGTGTTGATTTTGGTTACCTCCCCTTTCCCATGTAATTGAGTAAAAACTCATTCATAAATGTGTTTAGGATATTTTATGATTTGTTGATGTTTTATGTTTTAAGACTGAATTTTGAGAAAGTGTTATCAATTTAGATGACTGTCGCAAGTTTGTTGTTTGCTGCAACTTTTATTTTCTTTTCTTTTGTTTTCTTTTCTTCTCTTTTTCTGTTCTTTTCTTTTCTTTTCTTTTTTCACAAGCTCCATTAGCAATTTTATGCACACCTTTTGTTTTTCCCATGTATTTTGCCCTTTACATATGCACAATTATGTGCTCATTTTTTTTGAAAAAATTTTAGAGCAGACGATTCAATCAAAGAATAAACTCTCACATTCATTATACAAGTAAATTTGTCTTTTCCTCGGGCAAAAATAGAAAAAAAAACCATTTCCAATCACATCATATCCCATGTGCGTTCATATACAAACATAATTTTTCGCCGTTTTTCATTCATTTTTTAAAAACAGCCATGTCACAAAAGGTTGTCAATATATGAGTTCAAATATTGCACAATTTTTCATACCGACATCTACTTCTCTCAAAAATGTTACAAAAGCTGCTTAGTGAAGAATATTTGAACCGTAAAATCAACTTCATACTCTATCCGGAAAAAAAAACTACAGATTCGGGTTATACAGATTCTCGAAGGCCTCCACAAATTTTTCTACCTGACATTCGTCTTTTTTGAAAAAAAAGATTTTTCTTTAGAAACTTTAATCCTTTCCTTGACGTCGGGAACTATGCAAAGGGATGTGGATGTGTACAAAGATTTATCATGCAACTTCTTCCTCCGAAATTCTCCACGATAAATTTGCCATGAAAAAAAGACAAATATATGAAGCAATATAAGCAATATTTTTCTCTCTTTGGTTTTTTTTTTTTTTTTTACAATGTTTTTATGCAATTGCACCTATAACGTCCTTTTGGGTCCTTCACAAAAAAAAGTAATCAGCGATCCCGGTAATGATTCGATGGCCATAAAAAAAAAAAAAACCCACAAATGACGGCACTTGGTATTTTTTCAATACAGGAGTGAGCGCGAAACAAACCAAAACACGCATCCCCTCTTTTTTGAAAAATTAAAAAATTGTAAATAATAGCCCCAAAAAAACTTGACGTCGGAAGGCCCTCGTTTTAAAGTGGGCGAGAGGAGGTTCCAATTTGTTGTTTATGTATCAAGCGACTTTCCACCTCCAAACACTGGACCGAAACTAAGATTGGATGAAATAAAATATTGTGGACCTTCGTCAAAAAAGCAAAATAAAATCCTTCTCTATTCTCGGGTACAAGTAAACTTTTTTAATTGATAAACTGAACCTGAAACTGACCGTAAAACTGAATCTGAAACCAGAAAACTGAAAGAGCTTTTCCCAAAAAGGAAATGTTCTAAGATCTGACCAGAAGTGATTGGAGGAGACCACTGATTCGTTGTTTAATGTCCTTCTCCACGTCAAACAGTGCTCTATTTGCAATTGCTGTTCCGTTTTCAGTTCCGTTTCCAGTTCCGGTTTTCACACTCTCTGGCACTCTCTGTGCTCTGTCTCCTGCGCTGTTTGCCTGCCCATGTTTACGAGGGACAAATTTACAAAGAATCATATTCACAATACTCAAACAACTCTAAAAACAACAAGCCCTTCAGAACAAAAGGAAAACAAAAAGTGTTGTCAAAAGATCCTGGAACAATCATTGACCATTGAACTTCATTTCATACAAAGCCAATGCATTCGAAGTTAGTTTGTAAAACTACAGAAAATTGAGTCTGTGGAGTTAAAGATTTCTCCCCACAGGTTGTTGTTAGAAAGCATTTTGGTTCAAACAAAGACACACAAGTAATTTACCACTCAGTGCGGTCCACACTATTTAAGAATTTAAGTTTGCTCAGTTTAATTCTAAGGAAAAATAGTTTAAATACAAATTACTTCATTTACGTTAGAATACAACAAAAATTTGGGTAGGTTCATTTTTAACAGTACAACAATAAAAGCTACGATAAATGCAGTCACTGTTCGATCTTTCAACTCATACATAACCCTTACCAAGAAAATAATTTTCCGCACTCATAGGATTATTACTTGAGCATATCTATTAATGAATAACACTTATTGAACAGAAAACTATTCAAGAACAAAATAAGCTAGTGACCTAAGGCACTCCTGTAAAAATTGTACTAACACAAGAAACTTTTTATTAGAATACATAAACATGTCAACCAAGCCACACTAATGGTGGTGACAAAAGTACTTTCCGATTTTTCAACTACTTTTTTCCAAGTTTTTCCGAAATTTTACGGGTTTTTCATGGGATTTCTGGATTTCTTGAGGCTATCTTGTCAGAAACATTCTCACCGAATGTATTATCTTCGTCAACCATAGAACTGTTTTCTCTGATTAAAATTGCAGAAGTGGAGTTCAACTGAACGGCAAGTTTTTCCATAAGCTCCATGACTCGAGCTATGGCTGCCTTCTCCTTCATCCCTACCTCCTCTGGACCACCGTATTCTGCCATTGCCTTTAAAGCAGCGTTATGGAGACCAGATCTCATATGTTCCTTTTTTGAGAGGTGCCATACTTTTCGTATAGAGAGGTGCCTGAAATTTTTATCCCGCTCGGGAAACCCCGAGTTTCTGTCAAACTTTTGGCCATTTATCTATTGTTTCTCCTCTTCATTAATATTATCTGAATTTGTCTTGAAATATCGTAGCTTATACTAGTTTATCTTTTATTACTAGTTTATCTTTTATTATAGTACCGATACTCTTTATGTTCTCTTTTCTGTTCATATAGTCTCTTCGTAGTTTTATTTCATCCTTTCCACTTGGCTCCTTACATTATCGCTTATATCCTGGTCCTTCCCCTCTGCCCTTCTCTTCTTTTCTCTCTGGTCTCTGATGTTACCTTATCTCTGTCATCTTAAATTTATCATAAACCATCCTTCCTCCCCTTTTCACCATTAAAGACAATGAAAACATAAATGTAAAAAATAGCGTCAAAAGACAAAACAAAATACCTGAGGAAGGACACCGTTGACAGGTGGCACTCTGAGGAGTCCACAAGCAAGAGTAATTATACCCAAATGGAAAAAATCATAATGATAAGCACTGGGTTTTTCCAAGTTGAAATCTTCTACTTGAGCCAATTGGGCCGAGACACTGGTCGAAAAAAAAAAGTTTTGTGATAATAACGTCGAGGATTATAGCTGCAGCAATATATACTCCGTAAACTTTTCCCATATCCTGCATTTTTTCTAAAAAGAAAACCAAGAAAGTGTAACAATCAGAAAATAAAATTATTTCACTGTAACACTGAGGAAGCAGAATTTCAAGTGGAGGGAGAGAGAACGGGAAAGGGAGGGGGAGAGGGGGGGGAGAGGAGAGGGAGAAGGAGAGGGAGAGGGAGGGGAAGGGGAAGGGGGAGGGGGAGGGAGAGGGAAAAAGGGAAATTGAGAGGAGATGAGAGTGGGGGGAAGGGAGAAAGTAGTGATAACAGATTCCAAAATGATGGCCGACGCAATGTGCACCCAATTTTTTTTTCATATCACCCAAATTGAAATGTTATACTGCCCATAACCGCGTCTTTTCCGAAGTCCTTTTCCCCTCCAAATGAGAGAGGGATGGATGGGAAGAGAGTGAGATAGAGTGGGGGAGAGTGAAAAGGTGGGGTGAGAGGGAGATAAGAAGAGAGATAGAGAGAGAGAGAGATATATATAGTGAGGGGGAGAGAGAGAGAGATCGAGAGAGGGTAGGAAAGAAAGTGAGCATGAGAGAAAGTGAAGTGGAGCACGGGAGAGAGACAACACATGGGAGAGACTCAACACATGAAACTGGTATTGTCCTTGAAAAATCAAAAATTCCTCACACAACAAAACCCTTTCACATTGGTCGTGGAAAACGTGTAAGGGTTAACAAAAGTAATCCAGACACCTTTCTATTATGGAAGAAGACAACATCAACAAACTGCTGCTTGAAACAAAAAAAAAATGAAAATAATATACACATGACAATAGTAGTGACCTGGAATTTCACTCAATTTCCTCATGATTAGAAAAAAAAACAATATAGGAGATCTTATTTGACATTATTGATTAAACACCATCATTTGTTTTCTTGCCCGTAATGTTTCACTAACCTAACCACAACAATAACTCCATTTTAAAGAAAATCCACTTCTTTCACTAACCTAACCACAATAGCTGGTTTATTCTAAAAAACTCCATACCTTTTATAAAGATCTTGCGTAGAGCTTTGCGTTTTTCGTCCCCGTACAGATCCCTCTCCTCTCTAACAACATTCTTTTCCTCTTTTCTTTTCCTCCTCTCTTTTCCTCCTCGGTTGGAGGTGCGGTAGATGGAGAATCCTCATCCAAGTAACATATTTCCTCATCTAACATCCAATTGTGTACTGTACACACTGTGATAATTGTGTCCACTAAACGCTCCGTGTTTGCCAAAACTACTTTTTTACTTATGACTGCCCATTATCGTTTTAACACCCCAAAAGTTCATTCAACACACATTCCTCTACGGCTATAAAAATAATTGAATGTGGTTCTTATGGTTCCTTAGTTCCTTAGGTTTGACTGTGAATATGGAGTGATAAAATGTCTACTTAGACAATGACTCCATCACCCAAAATGAAAGGTGGTACCTTTTACCAAGCAACATTGATGGACGGCCTTTGGAGTCCCCCACCAAACAAAATAGCATTTCCTATTCCGGAATTTTTGAATACTCCAGAATCATGCACACTACTTGTCCACCCTACACATGTATCTAGTATACGTGTGTTCGGTGCTACCACATCTTGTGAAATGTACTATAATTTTTTTCTCTATCATACTAATCCGATGGCTTCATACCAACCCGTAACCTTACACTTATATGCGTTGCATCGATTGCCCCACAGTAGTTGAGAAACTCAAATTTGTAGTCTTTAATAGTTGTGACAAGTTGGTTAAATCTCCTTACGGTTGGCTACTTGATCAAGCGTGGCGTGAGGATGTCCAACCCTGTTCGGCAAAATATTGTCTGTTTTCTCGACACCGTGGTTCCACTAACGCCAAAGACGACTGCCATAGAAAAAGTTGTGTTTCTTGGGGCGACATGGTAAATAACCATCTTTATTTGACATTTCACAACAAGCTTTTTACTAGGAATGTTAACAAAACACGGAGTGGGGTTTGTCTCCATACGATGTCTTAATTCTTTGACCAAATAATTCACAAGATATCGAGGAAGGTAAAATATTACCCCATACCTATCATAATCGTATGCATCAACAAGGACCATTTAAAGGTGTAAACTTCGCAAGATAATGTAGTTTTCATGTCTCAAACACAAACGTTCCTACATATTGCAATTGCCTTTTGTAATTCGATGGATACTCATGAATGACGGAGGATTCGGGGAGAATATTACATCAAATCTCGAAGTTTGCATTTTTTTATGAGCCTCATAGATAGATGTGATGGTGACAGATATAGGGAAATGTTTTTCTTTCCACGTCACCTTCTCAACTATCTCGTTGAGGAAATAAGACATCATGTGGAAATAGATCCCCCCACCACTTTCCTAAATATACCTAGTCGAAATTTTTTAGTGCAACTCCCAATAAAAATGGTTATCTATTGATTGGCTATTGGAAACTCAAAATATAAGTGTGGAAGAGCTTTTTGGCGTTGTTGTTATAACAATATTGAGGAAATGAACGGTATAGGATATTCTCACACCACGCCTCATGGGGTGGCCAACCATACCCCTCTCGAACCAACTTGTACCAACATTTAGTTACTATAAATTTGAGTTCCCCAATTGTTGTGGTGCAATTGATGCCACACATATAAGCATAAGTCAAAGTGGTGGGATGAGGCTTGCAAATTAGTTCGACAAGGAAAAAAATTACAATACCCTCTTACAAGCTATAGTAACACCTAATACACGTATATTAGATGCTTGTGTGGGTTGGGCCGGTAGCGTCCATGATGCTAGAGTAATTAGAAATTCAGGTGTTGGAAATTCAATCTTGTTTAGGGGAGGGTTGAAAAGCCTTTCTGTTAATGTTACATAGAAGGAAGTACCACCTTTCATTATAGGAGATGTTGTGTAATCCACTTAGCAAACACTTGATCACTCCATACCCAGGGTCAAATTTTCAAGAACCTCAAAGGCCTTTAAACTATTGCCATAGTAGCCGACGAATGTGCGTTGAGAGAACATATGGTGTGTTAAAATGGTAATATCGAGTAATTGACAAGAAAATAGTTTTGGCAAACATATAGCATGTCGTTCACACAAACATTACTGTGCGCATTTTGTACAACTTGATGATAGATGGGGATATAAGTTACCTAGAGAATAATACTCCACCTAATACTCCTCCAAACAAAGAGGAAGAGATTCCAAGGGAGGAAATTAATACATACGTCGATGAAAAAAATAAGAAATAAGCGTCTTTTTAGCTGAATATCTCTTTGAAAGGCATGGAGATTTTGCGAAATAGATTTGGTGATTTTGTTTCTGTGAAGAAAAAAATATAAAATTGATGTTAGTGTTTTGGCTGAGATTTTATATTTGATGTTATTGTTTAGGCTATGTAGGTGCAAAATGTGAGGAAAACAGAGAGAGGAAAAATAGTGATATCATTGTGTTGTTAGATAAGGTTTTGACTATAGGTTTTACTTTGGAGCATGTTTGTGGCTAAATAAGCCATTTCAATTGAAATACCAAATACTAATGTTTTTGTTCTGTTTGTGTTTTTGATACTATTGTTCTAAAAGTTTTATAAATAGGTTTTGCTCAGAATTTGGGTTTTTTTATTTGTGTTTTTTTTCAAATTATTCTAAGAGTTTCATATACAGATTTTATTTAGTGTTTGCGTTTATATTATGTGTCCAATCTTTTTCTTAAAAGTTGGATAGGAGTAGTAATAAGAGATTGAGTGATGAAAAAGGCAACACCTTTTACATGACTAATGTCGTAATTAAACAAGAGGTATTTTTTTGGAGTTTATGTTAGAGATTACAAATGAGAAATTTAGCATGTAAAACTTTAAAGTTAAAATTTTTATCATGTGATGAAGCTTACAAATAAAATATGTATCATGTAAAACGAGAATTAAAGTTTACTGATAAAAAGTTTATCATGTAAAACAATAATTACAGATAAGAAATTTATTATGTAAAACTAGAATTAGAGTTTACAAATAAAAAAATTATTATGTAAAATGAGAACAGGCAAAAAAATTAACATGTTAATTTAGGCAAAAGGTTTAGCATGTAAAACTAGACCTTACAAATAAGCAAATAAAAAATCTATCATGTAAAACGAGAATTAAAGTTCACTGATAAAAAAAATAATATGAAAAACGATAATTACAGATTACAGATAAAAAAGTTATTATATAAAATCAAAATTAGAGTTACAAATGAGAAATCTATTATATAAAATGAGAATTAGGGATTTCAAGCAAAAGTTTTAGCATGTAAAACTAGACCTTACAGATACCAAATCTATCATGAAAAATGAGAATTACAGATTACAAATAAAAAACTTATTATGTAAAACTAGAATTAGATTTTACAGATAAAAAATCTATCGTGCAAAATAAGAATTAGAGATTACAGACAAAAGATTTATCATGTAAAACTAGAGCTTACAAATAAGAAATATATCATGTAAAATGAGAATTACAGTTTGCTGATAAAAAATATATCATGCAAAACGGAATTACAAACGGAATTACAGATTGCCAAAAAAAAACGAGAATTAGATTTTACAAATATAAAAAATCTATCATGTAAAATGAGAATCACCGATTACAGAAAAAAAAACTAGAGCTTACAGATTAGAAATATATCATGTAAAATAAGAATTACAGATTACATATTTTTTTTTATCAATAAAGAAAAAAGATTAATCATGCAAAACGAGAATTAGAGTTTAATATAAGAACCCCGTAAATATTTCTGTCACCCTAAACATCATAAAAAATATACACGGATAAATCAATTGTTACCGCTAACATTAAAACAATTACTAGCTATAGTTCACACACAATACCAAAGATGGACTAGATATGGATAAATCCCATGAAGACAAAGAAAGATAACTACAAAAACTTACATTATGCCTCAAAAACCAAAGATGTAACATGAAATAAACGAGAAAAAACAAAATTTCTATGTAGCTTTCACCTCATTATAACCGTCTGAAAAGTTCACAATCTGAAGTATTTTCTTATTTTCAGTTCAATACACTAGTTCAATGTAGTTTTCCGCTCATTATAACTTTTTCTTTAGTTTAGAATGTGAACTATTTTCTTATCTTTAGTTTAGTACACAGTTTCGACACCTATTTCTATGCAGATTTCAGCTCATTATAACTTCTTTATAGATTAGAATGTGAACTATTTTCCTATTTTTGCTTAACACACAGTTTCGACACTTATTTCTATGTAGTTTTCCACTCATTATAACTTTTTACAGTTTACAACCTGAACTATTTTCCTATTTTCAGCTTAACACATAGTTTTGACACTATTTCTATGTAGCTTTCCGCTCATTAGAACCTTTCTTCACTTATGAATCTGAACTCATTCCTATTTTCAGTTTGGTACACAGATTTTGAACTATTTATATGAAGCTTTTAGCTCATTATAACTTTTATACAGTCTAAAATCTGAACTGGTTCCCTATTTTCAGTTTGGTAAACAGATTGGACTTACTTTTATATTATTTTTCAAGTTTTTTTCTTCGTCACACGTGAGGTTTTACAGTTTACAATAAGAAAAGCTTGACACTTTAGGGTTTGTATCCATTAAAAGAGCACACCTGTTTCAGTTATATTGTTGCCACCAATGCCCCTTCCTTCCAAGATGGTAAGATCCTTAATTGTTTCGCGCACTTTCTTACAACAAAACGCACTTTTCTTGATGGTCGACAACATTCTGGCGCAAAGCCCTTAGATTGTGGAGTGTCACTATTATAGTATTATTGTTGTTCGTTTGTGACAGATGAAGCTATATTCGCAAGAGAGTATGCATAGGATGAGGTACACCGTGAATCACTATTAGTGTTATAATGTTTTTTTTCCGCTTAAAACATCTTTTCTCCGTACACACTTGTCCGATCGTAAATCCGACGGTTGCGATTGATAAGTTCTATTCTCAGCTTCCGATTGGCTGTCTCAAACTGAAAATTGGACAAGTGTATAGAGAGGAAAGATGTTTTAAGCGGCGTAAAAATTATTAACACTGACAGCGATTCGCGGTGTAGCATTCCCGGAATGTAGGCGAAGGGGTTGCAGCTACCCCCTCGGAAAAGCTATTTTACTGTAAAAAATGAAGATGGAAAAAGGCAACTACTTGATAGTGCACATTTAAAACAACATTAACTGCTCCCTTCTATAGTTTTTTCCATCTTTATGAACGTCATTTGATAAGCGTTAAGTTTCACAAAAGGCGGCACAAAAAACATTGGTTTCAAATTTGTATTTGTAAAAAAAGAAAACGAATTGGTTTCATTAAAATTTCATTTGAAACCAAAACGAAAATTTGAGGAAGGCGCAGCAAATTCCGGATCTCAATGGATGGCAAAGGCGGCGTGACGTGATGTCCTTGAAGAAATTGTTTTTCGTCGAACAGGGTGGGTTCAGGGTGGATTTAAATCCACCCTCCCGAAGGCACACGTCATTTGCCACAAATAACGTTTTTACCTCACGTTCATCGTGGAGACCATACCATTTGCCACATATTAAGGTTTTTGCCTCGCGTTCATAGTGTGGATAGTATCTGACTTTTATCGTACACGTCAAGTGTGTGGCGAGTGTCCTCCTTGAGAACATTTGAGGACACTACAACACTGGAATGGATAGGATTTCGAAAACAAAAAATCGGACGGTCGAAGTTGTCGCCCAAAAGTTTGTAGAATCTTGCCAAATCTCGAGTAAACATGTTTTACACTTTTAAAAAAAAAAGTGATTCGGCCGGCCTGGTACGAAAATGTACGGTTTTCAGTAAACAACCTCAGTTTTCGCCTGGTGGAGCCCCACCCATAGCACCAAATTTAGTACAGTACACAGTATAGCGATTGGCGGTGTACTGTACAGTACACCGTACACGGTATCGGCGTATCGCTATTAGCGTTAATGTTTTTCGCACCACTTGCATGAGCTTTCCTCCGTATACACGTGTCCTTTTTTTCCATTTGGGTACCGCCAATAGGAGAGTAGAACCCTACCTTTCCGTGCAACCATCAATCCGACAAGTGTGCACGTAGAAAGATAAGGGCCAACAAAAGTACAAAACCGGCTACGGGTACAGCCTACTGCTGTACTGTACTGTAGCGTGTACAAGGTGAATGTACGGCCCTCACATGTCAGCTAAACAGCAGAAGCAGATTCTGCAGAAAGGGAAAGATTATGATGACTACAGTAGATAAGTATAAATAAACGTACATGGCAGTACAATATGTCTGTACATTCTTATGCTGTGTTCTCCTTCAGGTGCTACGGAACAACTGAACCTATATAGTATATACCAGATAGCTCTTTCTCTTCACTCTTTAGCCATGGAGCTATGGCTTGTTTACTTGCCTCTTCAGTCAGTTCTAGAGGCATCTCTCTCTTGCCTCAACATCATGCTCGCTTCATAGCTTCTCTAGAATGTCAAACGAAAGAAGATTTGAAGATTTTATCCAGTGGCAAGCCTTTTGCGCTTAGAAATTCTAAGTCAGGTGGTTTGACGTCAGACATTCAATTGTTTTCTCCTTTTTTTGGAGCTTCTCCAGAAAATTTAAATACTTCTGCAGTTCTGAGCTTGTCGAAAGAATCTGCTGTTAGAGGCATTCAACATTTTCCTTTTTCCACTGTATCTAGATTTTGCAAAACTGTTTCAAAATCTCAGGACAGAGCTTCTGCTTTCGAGGTTTCCACATTCTGTCGAACGATCCTGACTCTTCCTCCTATTCAAAGACGTTTTTCATTGTTCGAAAAGAAACCAAAACATAATTCTGCAACGGGTGTGGTATCGAGCTTAGCAAGAGGTACGCTGCCTTTTTGCCAATGTCGGGGATCGCAACTTCTAATAGATTTTCTTATTTCTTTTCAACTGTTTTTTTTCATGCCACTTAAAGTCCAAACAACAGCGCAGATTTGCATTAGAACCCGCGTCGCTATTGGAGTTAATAATGTTAATTCGGTTCTTCCTTTTTTTTTTTTTTTTTTACAGTAATGTTAATCACACTAATTAAAGGAGTGAGCAGCAGCATGGGCACATTATACCATCCTAAACTTAGTATTATTGATTATACTTTTCTAGGTATACTTTTTGCGATTTTACTCTAATAGGGATGGACAGTGTAGTTCAGATCATGTTTTGCATATCGCAAGTATCGACGTGGACGACACCATGCATTGTCATTAGGGTCAATGTTCTTTCACTACTGAAATCATCGTTCTCTATGCACACGTGTCCGATTATTAATGGACGGGCGATGGAACGGTAAGGGTCATATCTTCCGACTCCGTGCACACTTGTCCAATTTCCTTTTGGAGACTGCCAGTCGGAAGGCAAGATCCTCACTTTTCCATCGTAACCGTTCGGGTTAATAATCCGTCAAGTATGCACGAAGGAAAGAGGTTTTAAGTGGCAAAAAAAAAATTGAAGCTAATAAAGATAACACAGTGTGCACTATTGATAGCGTAATTACACGATTGAAGTTTTATCCTCGTTTTGAGGGTCAAATTTTACAGTTCGTACAGTTTTTTGGGTTATTTTATGTATGGTTTACCCTAAAACTGAATGATTCACTCTCAATAGTAGGGCAATTTTTTTTAATGTAATTAAATTTGCAATATTAAATTCCACTTTTCGATACCCACTTTTTGTCTCACCCTTAATTCAAAGAGTAGTCGAATTATTTTGCTATACATGAGGACTTACACATTTCTGATTCCAAAGTAATAATTTTGGATTCTTTTAGGCTTGAAATCAACAAAAGATTTTTATGCACCATTACATAGTTTTTTTCCTTAGGGATGTCCTGTGCAATCATTCGTTTTGAATTATGAAATTGAGGGATGGGGACATGATTGGGCACACATCCAACCCTATTTTTAATGTGGAGTTGCCTCTTGCTGGACTTTTTCGGCTTTCACATTTGTTCCCTAAGTTTTTTGCATTCTTGTGAAGAGGTTGAAGCTCTTATATTTTTATTTCATACAAAGGTTTCTGTTAGCCGCTCTGGATTCTTGTTCTTAATTTATTTTTAATGTCTCTATTCCATCTTAAGATGAAACTACTTTTTCCATCAAGTAAAATCCTGCCTTTGCATTTGTTGTCGCATTTTTTGGCCACTCTAGCATTCTTCATCTAAGCATTACCTGGTAAATTTCGCTGGTTGAAGGTGGAGACATGGCAAAGGAGCCTCAAAAATTGGACGAGGGTCAGAAGACTTTTTCTCCTGGAACTGGAGGTTCAAAAAGAAATTCGGAAGGGTTTAGAACCGAACTCTATCAACATGTGGAGCCATATCGTACAGGACACTTAAGGGTTTCTGACCTACATGAATTATACTGGGAGGAAAGTGGCAACCCAATGGGCAAGGTAAGGGTTTTTGTCATCTTTCTGCAGTTTTAGTCTTTGTTTTTGCATAGTGTTGAGAAATGAAAGTTTGATTTTGTTGTTGGACTACAAAACCGTGAATTGCGTGTCAACAGCATGTAAATCTAACAGATTGCCTAGTATTTTGTATCAAAGAAACTTTTGTGACTTCAGTTTTTGTTTGCAATTGTTGTTTGGTCAACGGTTGTTGATGCTGCTAAAATGGTATAATCTAATTTTTTTAGACTTTATAGTGTCAGACGAGGATATTGACAGTGTCCTACGCTAACATGAGGAGGTTCTTTGGATTCTTAAACCTATGGAAAAATAAAACAACTTATACAACTATTGGAGGGATCTCTTGCAGCCTGTTTTATTTCTTCATGGAGGACCCGGAGGAGGAACAGCTCCTGCAAATCGGAGATTTTTCGATCCGAGTTTTTACCGAATCATCTTGATGGATCAAGTCAGTGATAGCCATAGGAAGTCCCTTTGAGTCCAATGTACCGATATTGTCACTTGTTATGTGTTCCATATTTTTTTTCTTCAATTTTTATGAGAAGTTTGCCTTCCCACCTTGTTTTTTTAGGCTTTTTCTGCGTGTTATAATGATGGCCCTGTAGGGAGCCGATTCTTATTTATGTTTTTTTGTTTTTTTTGTTTTGTCTCAGAGGGGTTCAGGGAAAAGTATACCACATGCCACTGTTGAGGAGAATACTACTTGGGATTTGGTCGCAGATGTTGAACAGTTAAGGAAGGAGCTTAAGATCGAGAATTGGCTGGTACATTCAAAAATATAAGTTCAGTTTTATGTTCTAGAATCAAGCTTTGGATGTTGCATTATTGAATGTCAAGCTTATTAAAATGCTTCGGTACACCTTTTATCGTTATTATTGTTAAAGTTGTTTTCGCCACTTAAAACATCTTTTCTTCATGTACACTTGTCGGATTGTCCATCCGATGGTTGCTATTGGAAGGCAAAATCCTCACCTTCCTATTGGCGGTCTCCGATTGACAATCCGAAAAGTGTGCACGAGATGTTTTACGTGGCGAAAAAAACTTTAACACTAGTAACGATTAGTGGTGTAGTGCTTAAATATCTGACATAAAGTGCAATTCTTAATTGTTGTTTACAATGTAAATGTGATTAGAGACAGTTATCGCAGTAGTTGACAAATGGCCTTATTTCTCTCATTTTTTTATACTTAGATTCTATTGCCAGATAGAGCAAGTACAGTGGCTCAAGCTGTTTCTTCTGTTTAAATCCCTTATCAAAAATTACAGTAACATTTTGTATTCTGGGGAATCCTATCAGTCTCTGAACCCCAAAGCGAGTGTTTTATGGTTTCAGATGCAATAAGCTCCACCAGTTTTAAATCGCACTATTATATAATAAGTTGTATATGAATTGACGTCATACAGAAACCTCTTTATGAAATAAAAAAAATATAAGAGCTTCAACCACTGTACACGAATGCAGAAAACTTAAGGAACAAATGAAAAAGTTGAAAAAAGTCCAGCAAGAGGCAACTCCACATCAAAAATAGGGTTGGATGTGTTCCATATTAATTGGCAGTTCCCTCTTGTATGTTTTCATCGTAAGTATTTCCCTCTCGCAGGTTTTTGGAGGCTCTTGGGGAAGTACATTATCTCTAAGCTATGCCGAAACACATCCAGATAGGGTATGCTTTTTTTCTGCCTTGGTATACTTTCATTTGAATTCTCACATGTAATTTACTCACATGTATGCTAATCATGAGAAGAGCAGATAAAATTAGTTTTTTTCAGGCTAAGATTTTTTATTTTTCTACAGTGTCATATGTGATGTTTCCCCCGCCGCATTTTGTTTTTATAACAGCAGTCATTCATCAACAAGCCTCCTCTAGTCACCAAGGGTTGGATGAAAATCATCTATAGTATGAAAATCATAGTATACCGTGCATAGTAATAAGTATGGGCCACACTATTTTTCGTAAAGTTCTGTGATCCACACATTATATAGCATAGACCATAGTATAGCTGGGTCTTTACTATATTTCCTACGATTAAATAGTGTGGATCACACCACGATTATGATAATTAGTGTGAACCATGTTAATTCTCCTGTTTTTAACTCTTTTGTTATGTAGGGTTTTAGGGTTTTGAAAATAGTATGAAGAGGGCTGTGGTAAGGCCACCACAGTGTGAAGATCGGCAAAAAATATTTGTATAGAAATTGATTTTTAGTATGGATAATAAAATATTGTAAAGGTGTAAAAATAATGTGAACCTTCAAATTTATTGATATGGAATCTGTGGTCTGGATGAGTTTTTCCCGCCTATCCGTACAAGTATTAGTGTATATTATACAAGTTTTTTGTTCACACCATATTCCTGTCTAGACTATTTATGATGCACTCTGTAGTATTTTTTTAGTTGAGAACCTAAAATAATGTCCAGATAATGAAGATTTATCAAACTACAGAAGGAACCTTTTGCTGCTCCTTTTGCTTTTCTTTTCCTTTTCCATTTTTCCTTTTTGGAAGCTTTAACCTTTTTTTTCCCTTTTTTTTTTTTGGAACCTTTTACCATTTTTTCCCCTTTTTTTCCCTTTTTCCTGTTTCCTTTGAACATTTTACCTTTTGACTGTCGCTTGCTTTCTCGATGTCTATCTTTCTTTTTCATGTTTCTATGACTGATGTTTTGTTAAATTGGAGATCAGTTAAAGTAAAGGACTTACATTTTTGAACAATTGGTGATAATGGATGGTAGGTGACAGGACTCATTTTAAGAGGTATTTTTCTATTACGGAAAAAGGAGATTGATTGGTTTTATCAATCAGGCGCAGATAGTGTTTATCCTGATGGTAAGAACAATATCTTGCATATTTCAAAAAAAATATGAAAACATGAAAATATGAAAATATGTTTTTCCTCATGCATATTGAAATCCCAAAACTGGCTGACTGACTTTTTTTTACCGACTGTTTTTTTCAAAACCAACTTTCATTTTCTCGTTTTGTTTTCACTTCACTTCGTTTTGCTTTTACA
This sequence comes from Zygnema cylindricum, assembly GCA_037447655.1. Lineage (NCBI taxonomy): Eukaryota > Viridiplantae > Streptophyta > Zygnematophyceae > Zygnematales > Zygnemataceae > Zygnema > Zygnema cylindricum. Next base: position 27,128 of record JBBHKE010002532.1, on the reverse strand, counting down.
CCTGATAGGACCTTCTGGGTGTTACTTTGAGGCAGTTTAAATTAAAAATAACCACATCCTCAAGCATATTTTTTTGTTTTCACAAGAAGAACAACAACACATTCTTGTGCTCTCGTTGTTCCTTTTGTTCTTGTTGTGTCTTTTTATTGTTAAATCCTTGGTGGATATGTGTGTGTTTATATCATATTGATGATGTATTTGTCTACCTCCATATCGGGAAGGTTTTAGAATAACCTTGAGAAGCAGTGTCTGTTGAACAAAACAAAATGTGTTTTTTTATTACACATGTAAAATGTTACAAATGTAATGAATTTTGGGTGGTTTGGAGCCTTGTGATTTTGGCTCGTCCTTCCTCATTTGTTTTGGTAAAGATTATATAATGGTTTGGGCAAAATTCTGACATATTGGTTCTTAATTCTCTCCCAGCTTGGGAGGCTTACAGAGATTTTATCCCTGTGGAAGAGCGTGGGAATTTTGTTGCTGCCTACCATAAGCGACTAATGGACGAAAGTAACCCTGATGTCCAGGTAACATTTCTTTTTCCCATTCTGCCTGGGAACATAAAATTATGGTTTATGTTTACAATTTTTATGTTTACAGTTTTTTGCCCCCGAAAAAGTCCATTAAGGAAGGTTCAGAGTGGCCCGTAAGACAGATTTTGCACTGTATTTTTTTTTGCTCGAGTTATAATGAATTGCTGTTGTAGTAACATGAATAACTGTGTTGTCTTTCTTTATGAAAACTGCTTGTCAATCACGCTATTGTCAGTTACTCAAAAGTATTGTGAGGTAAAAATAGTCTAATCTAAAAGTAATGTGAGTTGAAAGTAGTGTGAGTTATAAAATAATGTGAGGTAAAAGTAATGTGAGTTGAAAGTAGTGTGAGTTATAAAATAATGTGAGGTAAAAGTAATGTGAGTTTAAGTGTCAATCAAAGTAATGCGAGGTAAAAGTAATGTGAGTTAGTGAGTGAATGAGTGTGATTTAAAAGGAATATGAGTTAAAAGTAGTGTAAGTTTTAAGGAATGTGAGGAAAAATTTCAATAATACGACTTAAAAAGTAATGTGAGGAAAAACTATCTGTTCCTATCCTCTGATTTAGAGAACCTGGTGCAGATGGCTGCAGCCAAGGCTTGGACAGGTTGGGAAATGGCAACCAGTTACCTTATACCCAATGAGGATTCTGTAAAAAGGGGCGAGGACAGTAGGTTTGCTTTGGTAAGCTCGTCTTCTTGGTTCCCTAATCCTTCCTCAATCCTTCCTGAATCCTTCCTCAATCCTTCCTCGTTCCTTCCTCAATCCCTCCTCAATCCTTCCTCAATCCTTCCTCAATCCTTCCTCAATCCATCCTTAATCCTTTCTCAATCCTTTATCAATCCTTCCTCAATCCTTCCTCAATCCTTTCTTAATCCTTTCTCAATTCTTCCTCAATCCTTCCTCAATCCTTCTGCAATCCTTCCTCAATCCTTCCTCGTCCTTCGGAGTAGTCCCTTTTTCCACGAGTGTGTTCACTTTTTTCGAGTGTATATCTTGCTACGCCTTGTTTCTTGTTCTGTAGTTGGAGTGTATTAAGGACAGAAAAGAAAGTCGGGAGTTCTTACCACTCTGTTTTCATTTTTTGCTTTATGGGAAGTCTGAAATGCTTGTCAATTACTGTGTGGGTATTTGGAGGAAGTATTGAATACTTTGTGGCGTTCCTTTTTTTGTTTTGTCGCAGGCTTTTGCAAAGATAGAAAATCACTACTTTTATAATAAAGGATTCTTTGAAACAGACAGCTGGATACTGGAAAATGCACATCGCATTCGCCATATACCAGGTGTCATTGTACAGGTACTTTTTTTGTACTTATTTGTGTTGGCAAAAAAATGAATAAAAGGATGAAAATCGTCCCTGTTGATATGTTCGTTAGGAGAACGACTATCTTTCTCAATCTAAATGATAGATTGACTTATTTTGTGGGGTGAGATCTCCCTTCATTGGCTTTTAAATTGGGGCTCCTAAAATAGGTTATTCTTGCTTTTGCATAATCATATGAAATTTTTAAAAACTGTGAAAATTTCCTCAAGTCAATATGTTGTACACTGCACATCGTTATTAAAAACCCTAAAAAAATTATTAGTGTTATAGTGAAATTAGAATATATAATCTAACTTAGTACAAGGAGACGTGGCAGGTTTTTTTCCACTCTCTTAAATAGAGTTGTTAACACTATTTTATGATTTTCGGCCAAAAAGAGACGTGACCGAGATGGGCAGTCTAGATAAACAAATGTTGTAATTTTGCAATTACATACTTTTATCCGTCGGTTCGCAATTTCTGGTAGTTGTTAGTTTCACACTTTCTACGTTTTCTTTGTTGGTTTTCACCCTTATCTTCTTTTCGATTTATCTTTTCCTTCTTTTTCGGTTTTTGTAACTACTTTTTATAACTGCAGGGTCGATATGACGTTGTCTGTCCGATGATGTCAGCGTGGGACCTTCATAGGGCATGGCCAGAAGCAACTCTTAAGGTTCGTAGATTTTAAAACTGTAATCTAAACCACCTTTAAACCACCTTTTCCTTTTGTTTTTGTGGAAAAAATTATATCTGTCAATGTCTAATTTGGTCATTTTACAACGATGGGATCTATGTCTTTGTATCATATGGATCCATTTGTTCTAAAGTTATACTATTTTAGTGTCCAGGTTGGTGTGACAGGTTGTATTTTTTCGTATGGTTGGGACCTATCTTTTGGAAAATAAACAAATAAAATGAACGAAGATTCAACGAGTATCCAATTTTGTTGTCCAATTAGTAGAGGCGTTGCTGAAACTCTACATTGACCATCGCTATTAGAGTTAAAATAGAGTTATTAGAGTCACTGTAATTCGAGTTGACTGTTGTTTTTTATCCAAAATCAGTTCATTACACTATTTAGGTCAGTGGCCCGTATCGAGCCACGTTGCAAAACATAACTAAGTGTAGTTAATCCTAACGACATGCTAATGGTAATATTCACTAACTCTAATGTTGATGGGTGGTGTACTTTTTGTGTACTTTTTGTGACAGATTGTCACAAATGCCGGGCATTCGGCCAATGAGCCCGGTATAAGTGGAGAGTTGGTGGCAGCAATGGAAAAATTTAAGACACTGTGAACATTGTTTCTTTACTCGTATGGAGATTTTAGAGACAACGAGAGCTATTCGTTCTAATATGGAGTTTTTAGGGACAATGACAGCTATTTGCTTTTATTATATGGAACTTTTTAGGGACCAATGAGAGCATGTTATGAAATACTCTTTTGCCTAAAAGCTAGTAAAGCATTTTAGGGCGACGAGTAGTGGTTCTTTTTCTTCTCTTCGTTTTTCTTCTCTTAGTATTTGCAAATATTTGAATGTTAGGTCGACCTTTTTCTCAGGCTACCAGTTTCGTAGACAGTTTTTCTGTACTGTCTTAAAGCTGTCGTTGGTAACGTTTCTTTTTTCGATCCATTATTATACATTCAAATTATACCTGGATAGAAAGGTTTCTCAGCTTTGTATAATCGAAACTCTGGTTATTTTTACATCTTTGTGACTGTGACGTGACAAATTGTTATGAGAAAATGTCGTGTTGAGATGACTGTTTATATCTATTTGCTTTATTGAGTTTTGTTGATTTGATTTTATTTTTTGTAAGGTTTTCCTTTTTTTTTTCTTTTTTCGGTGTTCTCGGTTCTTTTTGTAGTTTGGTCTCGTGCTACATTTTTTCTTTCATTTTGCCTTTTTTCCGCTTCCATCATTTTTTACACAAATGGTTTGTCGTTGCACCTTTCTTTTAAATCTATGAATATGTTTAGGAATAGTTACCAATGACTTTGTCATAGTGAAAGAGTCATCTAAAGATGTGTCCAATTCTTGTTTGGACCCTAACAGGAAGGGTTCGACACTTGTGAAAAATCCAGTTTTCCACAAGCGCAAGGAACACTTTATTATCCAGAGGCATTCCGTGAGTTGGTGGTGACAAAATAATTTGAATTTACTTATGTTCTGAACAATCAAGGAAGCTCGATATGTTGAAAAAGGTGGCTATCTACGATGTGTTTTGTGAGGGGGCGGCATAAACTAGGCTTGTTATGAGTTGGTTGTGACTCTTACGCCGTGTCCCCATGTAATTTGTAACTTAGCAAACGAACTTTGTATTGTAGCAAAGATTCTCCGTACACGGTTTTTAAATGCGTAAAAACGAAACCGTTGCTTAAGTTAGTGATGATTGTATACGTCCACAATGCCTGTGACGGTTGTCAAAGTTTACAACCTATGTTTGTGCATGCTTGTGACGTAGCATGTCTTTGCATGACATTGTAGACGTACAGCCTTCATGGTTGAAGAAGATGCCTTTGCCTTTGCCTCTCTTGTCCGGTCGTCATGAAATGACATTGAATTCTTGAGACCCCTGCAAAAAAAAATCTGTACTGGACGCAAATGGACAAAAAAGAACAAATTTTGTACTTTTCCTTGTCGTCTGAAACTGTCTGAAATCGTCCGAAACTTTTGAAAACCTTTGACACGTACAAAGCTATTTTCCTATTTTTCGTGCTGTGATACTTTAATTTAAAACACGGAGATGTGTTTTAAGGTAAAGTTTGAAGATGATGTGGCATGACATGGCATTGTGTCTAAAAACAGTAAAACACAAGACGACAACATGTACACCGCCAATCGTTATTAGCGTGGGAGTTTGATTAGCGTATAATAATAATTACAGTGGTGTACGCTATTTAAGAATTTGAAAATTTTGGGAAAAATCATACATTCTAATTGTTTGATTATGGTAATTTGGATCTTCGAAAAAAAAAATGTCGGTCGCAAACATATAGGTCTCCGTACAAAATATGACAAATCGTACACAAATCGTACATTCACACAGTCGAAACGTGACTGTCGGACGAATATGTGGGAACGGGATTTTTTACGACCTGGTTTTTTTTCCTTTTTAGACGCACATTCTCATGCGTCTGCGGTTACTAAAACTAATTTATTGTAATTTTTAACTTAAAAAGGTACATTTATGTACGGTCTGACACTGACCGTACACAACTCTATTTAATAGACAATTACTGAAAATAACCCTAAATAGAATAAAGAAAAAAATAGAATGAACTACACTAATGGAGAATTCAAAAAAAAAAAAGTGGGACGGAATTAGTGTACACAACGCTAATAACGATTGGCGGTGTAGTACATTCTAAATTTCTAAGTTTGAAGATGTCGCAAATTGTAATGTTGTGTATCCGTAAGGATTTGCTGATAACCGATATGGGCCTATTTTCGGGTAGCCGATAATCGATATATTGGTACGATATATCGTTATCGGTGTTATCGCCGATAAATAACCGATATTTATCGGTAATTATCAGCGATAACACCGATATCGATAACTATTGGCGATATATGTACGGACCGTACAGATAAATGTACGGCCAGTACACTCAACTGTACGTGTTATTCCCCGGACGCGCCGCGGACCCCCTTCCCCCCGATTTCGGTAAAAATCGCAATGAATAAATATATATTTTTACTATTTTATAAAAAAAAAAAAAAACCTCAAATAAGTGCCCCTGAATCGTCAAAAGATGGTGGCAGTAGGCTGCAGTAAATGGCGGCAGTCTGACAGATGTGCTCGTTTGATCTTTTCGTCTGTACGTATGTTTTTCGAAAAAGTTTGATTTAAAATTTTACAATGATATTTAATTTGTTCGTTTCAATATTATAGTTTTAGAACTATAAAGTATTGTTTTAAATTTATTGACGTTATGTGCTGCGTTGTCCGTAATAGATGTTAGTTAAACAGATACAAAACAGATACATTATACGGCATACTACGCTATATAAAGTAAATAATATAATATATTATGTTATATAGTACTATTGTATGCATACTATATTTTTTAAAATTTATCGCCGATATGGAATTTGTTGGTCTCTGACCGATATATCGGGACCTCTGACCGTTCGATAACCGATAACTATCGGTATCGGTGTTATTGCGATAACTTTTTGACCGATACACAACACTAGCAAATTGTACTTTCATTTTTTTCACTTTCTTCGTACAGTTGTAAGAAATAGGTACGGTGCTAAGGTTTTGAGAAAAACGTCAAGAAAAAACCCTTACTTTGGCACATGGGGACACTGCCTTACAATGAGAGAGTAATTGTTAAATAACAAAAATGGCTGACTTTATTAAAAAGCGCGATGGTAAACCATCTGAGTCCATGGAAACAAAAGGAAGCAGCACGGCAAAAACTGAAAAACTACAACCCTGTGGAATCTGATATTCCTGGAATTCACGTTTTATTTGACCGTCTTGTATATCATAGTTCAAAAGTAGGCGTTTTTATGGTAGGCCTTTGGTCGGCGCCTTTATCATAAGTTGTGTTAAAGGCTTTTCATGTGATCTTCTTAGATCGCTACTTTGATCAGCGACCGTCCGATCATCCGAATCTGACGGTGTAAATAAAAAATTTTGGTCCGAATGTTTTAATTGGTCCAATTTTTGGTCCGGATTTTTTAATTGGTCCGAATAGGTCCGAATACAATATGGGTCTTAAGGTCATATTGTATGTTTTGCATACAATAGGCATATTGTATGGGCCTACTTTCACCTACTTTTGAACTATGGTGTATATCGGGCTCGCCTTGGAGTTATGCGACCTGGTTTGCGTCTGTATTTATTTGTTTGTACGGGAGATTTAGATCTCTGTACGGTTTGCGTCTGTACGTGACTCAATTATTGTTATCAACTCTAATTCGATGGGCCCTGTACTATACTGTAGTGGTCCGGTCGAGACAAAATCAGTTGCAAAAATACACCACTAAGAGCTTTGTTCCATTAGGCGGTCTCAGTAAACGTCGAAAATTTGTCAACTGAAGCCATCGTTCCGTTCCATTGTGTCGGGTCAGTAACCGACATTTTATTTGCGTAGCACAATTTTATTGGTCCACGTAATGTATGAAATCGATTCTGGTAATCTTCAAAGAACCTCTGACAACAAATTGTGACCGCATAGCTGTACCAACGAAGGTAAAAATTGACTCGTACAACGTATTGAATGAAATCTCTACGGGCGGACGAAACTTAATATTTGTAAGCGTACGAATATGTCAGAATGGTTAGTGGATGGCAACAGAAGCGTGAAACAATATCCTCCGTCAAAGGTTTTCTGGCGGCTTCCGGTGGCCTCGCATCCTCCCTGGCGGAAGGCACATGTCATATGCGACGTGTACCCACCTGGTCGCGCGGTCGTCGTGGATATTTGTTCACTTTTCCACGAGGCACGATGCTATACATTCAGGCGCTTAGAATTGACCTACTCCGGGTCACTTGTTGCGAACTGAAAGTGTGAAACGATGGCGTATCCGATTATGCATCCGACGGTCCACGTTTACGCCCGTAAACGTGGAGAATCAAATCCCTCATTTAGTAGGCTTGTTTTTTCTGACAATTTTTTTTTTTGGTACGGCATTGTACGAAACAGTACGGCTTTCATTAAACAACGACATTTTTCCCTAATGAAACCTTACCCTAAAGCGTTGGTGGCATTAAAATCGGTCCTTACCATAGTTCAAAAGTACGTGAAAGTAGGCCCATACAATATGCCTATTGTGCGCAAAACATACAATATGACCTTAAGACCCATATTGAATTGGTCGCAAAATGAAAAAAAATAGTAACAGGGTTGAGTTGCACATCGGTCGATAGAGAATTAAACGTCATGTCTAAATTTTGAAAAACATTCGGACAAAAAAATATTTTTCTGTGAGTTTTGAGGTATTTTTTATTTAAACCGTCAGATTTGGACGATCGGACGGTGGTGACCAAAGTAGCGATCTAAGAAGTACACATGAAAAGCCCATATCACAACTTACGATAGGACTATCGTCAGATTTGGACGATTGGACGGTCGCTGATCAAAGTATTGATTTAAGAAGATCACATGAAAAGCCCATAACACAACTTACGATAAAGGAGCCAACAAAAGGCCTAAAATAGAAACGCCTACTTTTGAACTATAGTCCTTACAGATTCAATTATTGTACGGATACCAAATCGAAGTATATTGCAGACATGACATGAGTACAATACGAAGTACTAAATGCAAAGAGCATAGTTGTTCAAAACGTATTCTACGCACGATTCGAACGCGCGTACAATACGTAGAAACTGGAGAGGCCGATTTGAAAAAATCGTAAAAAACGTTAATGAATTTTTTTCCGTACCAATACGTACCTGTTAAAAAAAATGAATTGAACATGTACCGCAATTTGTACGCTTTCCGTTAAAGGAGTGGTAAAAATAAATATATATTCAAAATATTATCACACATCATGTATGCATCTGAAAATCTACAATAACAGGTTAAGGAAAAGTTTCTCAGTGGGTGCTAGGCGACGTACATAGGCGCGGTTCAAATCCTGCGAATTGCTACTTTTTTGTCAATTTTTTTGTCATAATAACTGTCGTTCACAAACAGGCATCCATGACCTTCTCTCTCTACCTCTCCGAGAGCATGCAACTTAAAAAAAACAAAATACAAGCCATATGCAGATTCCATTTTTCATCATTCAACATTGCACGACGTAACATATTAATAAAAAAAACAAAAACAATCACATTAGAACAAAAAAAAATACATATATGTCCTTCAACTATTTTTACTCTAAATCTTTTTCCCCTACATGGAATTCCATCATGTATTCATCTGAATCATCTTCCTTAACCTCCCCTTCCTCTTCTTCCCATTCTATCAGATGTCTTCCTTGAATTTTCGCATTCAACTGTTGAAGTATTTATGGCGGCTTCTTTTCGAAAATTTGAAGAAGACGCCCGTACACATTTTGAACTTATTGCGCTCAAAAAGTGTGACGCCTCAACGTCTTTTTTTGGAAATGTCCGTAGACGTCACGATATTTTACCGTACATTCCGTGTACATTCTGTTCAGTTAACTGAACAGCAATTACGGTAACGTGCATCGAATCTTTTCATAAACTACCGTACAGTTTACGTTAAAATTTTAACAGTTACCGTAATTTGCCTATAGGTTGCCGTAAAATTCCAGTTTCAGTTTACAGTAGACATTTTTTTTTTGCGATTTTTTGAAAAGTCACGTACAATACGTAGAAACTGGAAAAAAGGAAAAAAACGCACGTATTGAACAACTAGAGCAAAGAGTGAACGATTAGTTAATTAGTTTCCTTTTGAAGAATAGTAGAATACGCATAACCGGACCACGGAGACAGTGACGTGGGGGAGATGCATGGAGCTTTGTAAATTGGGGAGAGTAAATACTAAATAGACGTAACGAGAGTAAATCAACGTAACAGGGACAGTAAGTGGACGTAAACAGAGAATTAAATAGACACGACGAAGAGTGTAAATCGACGTAACGGAGATAGTAAATAGACGTAACGGGAAGAGTAAATCGACGCACCCCCAGACAGTACAGTAACTCCAACGGAAGTGCACGGAGCTTCGCCCTTGGTGATTGACTAATTTCCCGCGTCACAAACAATTCAAAATTCAAATTCGCAGCTTTCCGCCTTCCCCAGTTCGAAAACCTCCAAACTTCAAATTTTTTGAGCTTTCAAGCGAAAACGAGAGCCAAATTTGCAACCTTCCTTCATTCCCGCCTTCCATCGCCGCACGTTTTTGTTCTATCTTCATTCTTTTCTGCGACGGCCACTCCCTTCCCTCACTATATATTCTCGCGTTTGGAACTTCTACAGAAGTATCAATCAATCACCTTCTCTCTTCCTCTCGGCTATCTCATCCATTCTCTGTTCCCTTCACTTCCAGCTTTAAGCAAGTTGTAAGATTCTTTCCCCCTTGGTCGTCTCAGCCAGTCTCTTCTCCCTTCATCTTCAGCTTCAATCAGCTGTCAAGTATTACATATTCTCCAGTCTTTCTTACAATTACAGCTTCCCTTCACTCCCGGCTTCAAGCAAGCCGTCTACGTTCTCCTTCCAGCCGTACAGCTAGCAGAGGCGATGGCTCGCACCAAGCAGACGGCGCGCAAGTCGACAGGTGGCAAGGCGCCTCGCAAGCAGCTGGCCACCAAGGCGGCCAGGAAGTCCGCCCCGGCCACAGGCGGAGTCAAGAAGCCACACAGGTCACGTCACACTTCTTACGCCAGATGACAGACTTTTTCCAAAGAGAGAGGAAGCAGAAGGGAATCAGAATGGGAAACGATGGTTGTTTTTGCAGATACGCTGGGCTATTTTGAAATATCGCCGATTTTTTCTGACACTCTGCTGCTTTGCAATGCTTTTAAGAAGCCATGCTTTCAATTTTTTGATTCGTATTTTTTAGAGTAAGCTTCAACTATATCGGAGGTTCTCCGTTTGCTCTTTCTTCTCTCTACGTGTACTTCTTATAAATGCCAATCTCCTTGCCTGGAATCGAACAGGCCATGAATAAAGAGTGTTGCTCTTGTGGCTCAATGCTTTTTGTCTGTTATGCCAATCTGCAGATATCGCCCTGGAACTGTCGCCCTCCGTGAGATCCGCAAATACCAAAAGTCCACGGAGCTTCTTATTCGCAAGCTCCCTTTCCAGCGTCTGGTGCGTGAAATCGCACAGGACTTCAAAACGGATCTTCGTTTCCAGTCTTCGGCTGTTCTTGCCCTCCAGGAGGCTGCAGAAGCCTATCTCGTTGGGCTCTTTGAAGACACAAATCTGTGCGCAATCCATGCCAAGCGTGTCACGATCATGCCTAAAGATGTACAGCTGGCTCGCAGAATTAGAGGAGAGAGAGCATAAGCCTGGCAGTCGGCATCTGATTTATAAGGCTTGAGTAGGATTTTGAAAAAGTTATGACTTCTGTAGGAGCTGGTTAAGAGTAACGCAGAGTTTTCTTTGGCTCCAGCTTAAATATGTCTTCTTTGCTCACATCAAAAATTTGAGCTTGTATAGTTTCTATCACAAAAAACATTGTAGAATAGTCTCTTTTTACGTTTTAGGGACATTTTGGCAGGACAGAGTCTGAATTTCCATTGTTAGACTTGCTGTTATAAGAAGCGTTTGCCAAAACAAATTTGTGACAAATTTATGGTGTCAAATTTATTTTCAGTTTTATGATGTTCAGCTCTTTGCTGGAAGGATTCTCTATGTTTTTACTTGCTGTGCATTTTGAAAATTTGAGAACCTTTTTTTTTTTTCGAGTTGTACAAGCTGGTCAATAATTGTTCCTGAAATCTTCTCTTTTGTAACCCATACATTCTCAGAAAGACGCAAGTGCAATTGGAAGGAAGCCCTAAAAAGCCCTTTCGTTTCTTGCCTGCAACTAGTAGATGACCATTTTATAATGCCCCTGGTATTGTACACTGCATAGAGTTACTAACGCTAATTTGAGTACTATCAGAGACAACTTACTGCTATGAATGAGCCACGGCAAAACATAATTTTGTGAATTAACGAAAAATCCGCTTCAACGCTAACAATTCACTAAGATTAATGGCAATGGAAGGTGTAGTGTACTGGAGAACATTCTGGGATATACATTATAGCCCTTTTCGCATTTTTGAATACCAAAAAGTATATGCTTATTGAATGAAGTTGATTGTGTTTCAGTATGAAAGATGCAACAATCATGACAAGCTTGTTGAGAGTTCTCCTTTTTTCCTTTTGAGTTCATATTTTTCCCTTCTGTGTTGTGAGTTCACCTCTTTTCCTTTCTTTTGGGCATCATATTTGCTATTTGTTATGCTTACAGTGGAGCTTTGCCAACCGATAGATGCACAGCAAATCAGATCCACGACACCGACCAACACTATTAAAGTTAGTGAATAATTAGTGTTAACGTTCTATTAGAATCAACGACTTCAAATTATGTCTTGCCACGTTGCTCATTTTGAGCCACTTAACTAAACAGTAGCATTACACTAGTTTGCGATTTTGGGTCAGAAAAGCACTCACTCGAAACAGAATGATAACTATATTTCCTTTGTGTCTTTTATGTGTGACATAATTATAAGTTAACAAGATTCTGTGTGGAATCGCCAGATCAGATGCAGTTTACCTTAGTAACTCAACGCATGTCCATCCGAAATTTGCATCGTCCATTATAATAAGACTCATCTCATACCCGTAAGAAACCTACAGCGTCCACTGTATCAAGTCCAGATATTAACTTCACTCATCTCATGTCAGTACGAAATGTACACCATCCATTGTAATAAGTCCAAATATACGTCATCTCCTGTCCGTGAGAAATTTACACCAGTAGCCACAAGAAATTGAATTACCAGATATGGAACCACAAGGATATTTCATATACCGCCATTAGCGTGGAGCAATTATTTGAAACTCTGACTAGGACAATACTGATTTATGACTCCACACTATATTACCATGTACAGGCACTGTAATTTGCAAACATTTGAATTCGGTTCTTTTTTTCTTTCACATTTTTCGGTATGCACTAAATTTAAACCCACATTTGAGGAATACCGTAGACTACAGTACTGAAATAATGAGGGGGTTGCACAATAGAATGTACCTGCCTGTCAGTTGGCTTGCTAAATTTGAGACACTTTTCAGGGTATATAAGGAGAGGAGAGGGAGAGGGAGAGGGAGAGGGAGAGGGAGAGGGAGAGGGAGAGGGAGGGAGAGGGAGAGGGAGAGGGAGAGGGAGAGGGAGAGGGAGAGGGAGAGGGAGAGGGATAGGGAGAGGGAGAGGAGAGGGAGAGAGAGGGAGAGGGAGAGGGGAGGAAGAGGGGAGGAAGAGGGGAAAGAGGGAGAGGGAGAGAGAGAGGGAGAGGGAGAGGGAGAGGGAGAGGGAGAGGGGTAGGGGGGGAGGTGGGGAGAGGGAGAGGGAAAAGGAGAGGGAGAGAGAGAGGGAAGGCAGAGAGGGAGGGGGGGAGGGAGGGAGAGGGAGAGGGAGAGGAGGAGAGGGAGAAGGAGAGAGAAAACAGAAACGAGGCAGTAAAAACACAAGGGACCGAATACTTCCTCATCATCTCTGGTTAAAAAGTTGTTTGGTACACCTCTCATCTCCATTAGAGTCAGCGAATTATTAGAATTGGCACATTATTGGAATTAACTGCACTAAATTATGTTCTGGCACGTGGATCATTATCAGACACTCAATTGAATAGTGCTATTAACACTAATTTATGACTTTGGCTCAGAAAAACAATTGCCCGATTTAGAGTGGTTAACTGGCGAGAAATTACATCTGGTTAATAAAAATGAAGAGGCATCTTATCAGAAAATAAGTAATGAAAATGGTACTTGGGACAATATCTTGTGAGAATAGGAGAAAGAAAAAAAAAAAAAGTAGACTGGAAAGAATCTATGGCAGGCAATGCCACTATTTTGGAAACATATACCAAATAAGGACAGCCTTAAGAAATCCTTGCAAACTTTTCAATAACCATTATGGAGTGTAGATAAACTAAAGTCAAGCAGAAGTATCTACGTAAACTTAGTAATACTTTATTTGCTTAAAAAAAACCCTAAATTTTTTTTTTTAGTCTATAAGCAAATCCGGGTCAGGACTTAAAGTACTCGATACACAGACAAAAAACCAGATCCTGCTGAGACAAGCAGGAAAATCAATAAGTTACCAAAATAAAAGCGATGATTCATGGATTTCACTAACCCTAATAACGATGTGCACTATAGCAATAGGAACATCACTCAGTAAGAATTAACCGAGCCGATGTAGGAAAAGGTACAGTACCGTACGTTACAGTACATTACCGCATTCCCACACAATTGTACTGCATTGCCTGATTCAATGTTATTTTTCTTTTATCTGTGAATTGTATTCTTAATACTTGTACTATTTTGGTAGCTCATCGCTACTAGAGATAGTGTCTTTTTGACCCAAAATACTAAAATATTGTAGTAAGTGTCCCATAACGAGCCACTTGGGAAAAAAAAAACATAAAATTTCTGCAGTTAATTTTAGTAAATTGTGAATGCAAAGCCTTCAATAATTCTAAGGAAGATGGATGGTGTAAGTTTTTAACCGGCTGTTTTAATACAGCATGCACCTCCAAATAAACTAAGGTAGTTTTATTTTTAGACTTAGTCTTGCAAACTATTATTTTTGGTTCAATGAGCGTAGCAAAAAATCCAAAAACTATAAAACACCACATCGCTATTACTGGTAAAATAAATTATCAACGTTAAAGCTGGTTGAGGATTAATTACACTAAATTAGGTTTTGCCGTGGCTCATCAATACCACTAAGCCAACTCTGACAGCTCTCAAATCAGTAAACTCTATACAGTGTACCATACAAGGGGTAATAAAAACAGTCATCTATGAGACGCAATAAAAAAGAGCCACATTTGTATAATTTTGACAATGTATGCATTAGCTAAGAAAACAGTATTAAATTTGAAAAACCAATTATTGACCAACTAGGAAACAAAAGTTCTTTAACGTCCAAAAGGTACAATCAGGCGGCAAAAAAACACAACAAGCCCTCTCAACAAAAGCTGAACAGAGCCTTAAGGCTTCGAATAATCATCACGAAACTGAAAATATATTTGCCTCATAAATGTGTCAAAGTTGTTCACGAATTCTTATAACAGCAAACTCAACAGTGGACATTTTCAAATCCTGCCCTGCCAATTACTCAAAAAATTAAAAGCCTATAAAAGTGACTATTCTACAATGCTTTCTAATGAAAGAAAATATACAAACTCAAACTTTTGATATGAGCAACGAAGCCAATTTCAGCTGGAGCCAGAAAACACTCAGCATTAGTCTTCAACAAGCTCCTACAAGAGATCTAATACCGCAACTTTTTCAAATTCCAACTCAAGCCTTATCAATCAGATGCCGACAGCCAAGCTTATGCTCTCTCTCCTCTGATTCTGCGAGCCAGCTGTACATCTTTAGGCATGATCGTGACACGCTTGGCGTGGATTGCGCAAAGATTGGTGTCTTCAAAGAGCCCAACGAGATAGGCTTCTGCAGCCTCCTGGAGGGCAAGAACAGCCGAAGACTGGAAACGAAGATCCGTTTTGAAGTCCTGTGCGATTTCACGCACCAGACGCTGGAAAGGGAGCTTGCGAATAAGAAGCTCCGTGGACTTTTGGTATTTGCGGATCTCACGGAGGGCGACAGTTCCAGGGCGATATCTGCAGATTGGCATAACAGACAAAAAGCATTGAGCCACAAGAGCAACACTCTTTATTCATGGCCTGTTCGATTCCAGGCAAGGAGATTGGCACTTATCTGAGAAGAAAGAGCAAACGGAAAACCTCCGATATAGTTGAGGCTTATTCTAAAAAATACGAATCAAAAAATTGAAAGCATGGCTTCTTAAAAGCATTGCAAAGCAGCAGAGTGTCAGAAAAAATCAGCGATATTTCAAAATAGCCCAGCGTATCTGCAAAAACAACCATCGTTTCCCATTCTGATTCCCTTCTGCTTCCTCTCTCTTTGGAAAAAGTCTGTCATCTGGCGTAAGAAGTGTGACGTGACCTGTGTGGCTTCTTGACTCCGCCTGTGGCCGGGGCGGACTTCCTGGCCGCCTTGGTGGCCAGCTGCTTGCGAGGCGCCTTGCCACCTGTCGACTTGCGCGCCGTCTGCTTGGTGCGAGCCATCGCCTCTGCTAGCTGTACGGCTGGAAGGAGAACGTAGACGGCTTGCTTGAAGCCGGGAGTGAAGGGAAGCTGTAATTGTAAGAAAGACTGGAGAATATGTAATACTTGACAGCTGATTGAAGCTGAAGATGAAGGGAGAAGAGACTGGGTGAGACGACCAAGGGGGAAAGAATCTTACAGCTTGCTTAAAGCTGGAAGTGAAGGGAACAGAGAATGGATGAGATGGCCGAGAGGAAGAGAGAAGGCGATTGATTGATGCTTCTGTAGAGGTCCCAAACGCGAGAATATATAGTGAGGGAAGGAGTGGCCGTCGCAGATAAGGATGAAGATAGAACAAAAACGTGCGGCGATGGAAGGCGGGAATGAAGGAAGGTTGCAAATTTGGCTCTCGTTTTCGCTTGAAAGCTCAAACAATTTGAAGTTTGGAGGTTTTCGAACTGGGGAAGGCGGAAAGCTGCGAATTTGAATTTGAATTGTTTGGGACGCGGGAAATCAGTCGATCACCAAGGGCGAAGCTCCGTGCACTCCGTTCGACTCCGTGACTCCCCGCTGCGTCGATTTCCTTTCTCCGTTACGTCGATTTAGTGTCTCTATGGAGCAGTTTATATCAGAACTGCCCTTCTGACTGGTTCTTCAGCATTGACTGACCGCTAAGCGACGACTGAACGGCAGGACACCGTGAAAGGTCGTTAGCATTAATCGCAGGACCTTAACGTCTAACAACAAACCATATAACTGTTCATATTTCTATGCGGCTAGTTCGTAGTTATTGTGCAGATCCTTGAACTGCGCCGTTCAGTTTTTTCACATGGAAGTTATACTGTTCTAGGGTTTGCTTTGGTCGGTTTTTCAATCTACCGTTTGACTCCTTCAAGATGGCTTGGAAACTTGCTGTGAATGGGCGAACGCTAACCCTAGCTTCTTGTTTGAGCTCTCTTACTTGCAACCCTCTTTCTGCGAAACTTCCTTGTCAAGATTCTTCCAATAGAAACCGTTTCAGATGGTCTCTCTTACATCTCAGCAAGAATCAAACTGCTGGAAGCTTCTCGGAAACTGAAACAAACTCAACATTTATTTCTCCGCCTGTTTCTTTTAATAATGACTATGGCTATGGAATGAAGTTTTCTAATTTGAAGACGCCTAATGATTATAATACTCGGAAACGATTGTTATCCACTATGGAAACATCTATGTTTCCTCCGAAAAGACACATTTTGAGAGGAGTGGTTTTTGACATGGATGGAACCCTAACTGTTCCATGCATTGACTTTGGAGAGATGAGACGGAGAATTGGAGCTAAAGGTCGTGATATTTTGGAAGAGATTGATGGATGGAGTGAGGAGAGAAGGGCCGAAGCCTATAGGATCATATCGTCAATCGAGTTAGAAGCAAATTCCAATATGAAGGTCATGCCAGGTGCCTCCTCGTTGTGCCTGCTTTTTTTTTTTTTTTTGTTTTCTTCAGTTTTTATGGTAAGTTTTACTTGGCATTGTTGATCACACATTTCTTCACCTTTTCCCCTTCACAGTAATTAGTGTGGATTTACAGTTTCACTGTTTATGGTCTATGACATACTCATTTTTTAGTTGTTTTATAAATTCGTCTGAATTGGTCTAGTTTCCCCAAAAATTGGAAAAAAAAAAGTTAGTGGCGTTCAAGTTTGTGAACTTGAGGTTGTGAGGAACTTGCTTTTCTTTTTTCTCAGTTCTGTTTAAGCATCCACTGCACAGCCCGTCGCTATTAGAGTTAATAACACTAATTCGGTCGCTGTCTCCCTCCACTAAATTGGTGCTATGCATTCTAATTTGCATTTACACTAGTAATTCCTTTATCCTAAAAGCGATGGCCGGTGTAATGAATGGTGTAATCATGGTCTTTGACTTAATTTCCATGGAAAGTCAATCTAGCCACAGGTTTCTACATTTAGTTAATTGGACAAATAGGGTTATCGCATGTCTACAAAAGGACAATTCAGTAACCTGCTATTAAATTGACTTTCATAGAGATTCACATTTGATCCCAAGTTTTTTGATTGTCATTATGAGCATTGGTCTTAAATTACACAATGGACTTCTTTGTTTTCGTAATTTTTTTTTCACATTATTATAACAACTTCATAAAGAGGGATCCTTGTTTTCATGATACATTGTTCCATTATTAATGGTGGACATTATAGTCCTTTTCTATGTTTGAAATGTATGCTTTTTAAGGAATTTTATGTGTTTCAGTTGAGTCACTATGTATTATGCATATGTTATGAGTCTTGTCTTGCAACTTGTCTTTTGAGTTCATCTTTTTTGCCTTTGTGTTGTGAGTTCATCTTTTTTCACTTCTTTCTTTGGGGGGTCCATGTTTACTATTTGTTACAGGTGCGGTGGAGCTTTGTGAAATGTTAGATCGACAGCAAATCAGGTATACTACACCCCCCATTGCTATTAGAGCTGGTGAATTGTAAGTGTTAACAGTATTAGTTTCAACTGCAATAAATTATGTTTTGCCATGTGGCTTATTATGGGCCACTTGACTAAATAGTGTTTTTAACACTAATTTGTGTTTGTGGGTCAAAAGAGTATTCATTTGAATTAGAGTGATTGACTTTGAGAGAAATATGCTGTGTACTAATTGTAATTGCTGTATTTTATTTGTATTCCAACATTAAGAATTCACAAGATTTTGTGTTTTCATCTCCATAAGAAATCTCTACCGTCTGTTGTAATAATTACAGATGTTAACTTAACTCATCTCATGTCAATATAACTTTACGCCGTCCATTGGAAGTCCGGATTTTAACTTAGTGCAAGGCCCAAATTAATCCAGTTTACACCTAATCATCACACTAAGAACGGGGCTACATGGACCCTTCAGTCAACACATTTTCTGCTTGTAATCACTGCACATATTCTCACGTACATTTTTTTGATCATGTTTTGGTCAAACATTATCAAAAAATGTAAGTGAGAATATGCCCAATCTGTTCTATACTTACATTCAAAATAAGCCCACCCAAACTTGTCTGGTCCTGACTACAAGGATCTGAACAAACCACTCCTCTTGAGTGGAATTTTTCAGATGTAGTTTATGTTTGTAAGGCTTAGTATTGCTTTTAATTGTAAAGACGGTGTTTATTTTTTTGATTTTCGATTGCATTTAATATCAGCCATAAGCACATTTGTACTGCTAAATTTATTTATAGTTATAATCGTAGAACATTATATTTAAAACACTTTGTCTCCTCTTTCCTCTCACTCTCTTCCTCTCTCTCTTTTTTTCCTTTTTGTTGTGGATTTTTCTAATTTTGGACCCTCTTTTGTCTCCCTCTCCAGTGTCACTTACAGAACTTTAAAGAAGAGTGCGAAGGTTGATTTTTACAATTTTTCAAATTAGTTTTGTATATTGTTGATAGTAATCACTCAAGGTGGTCTTTTTTTTTTAACTACGCCTGAATTTAGGCTTCATATTTAGGCGAGTGAGTAGTTTATATTACAAAAGTAAGAGCCTAAAATTAGTCAGACTTAACAGTGGATGATAAAGTTTGTCGAACTTGTTTTCTGTAATTTGTCTGCATTTTCATTGTTAGTACAGTTTGAAAAATAGTCTGGACCACACTTAAAAAATGCGAGGAAAGTAAGGATCAATTTGGACGCTACACTGTCTACTGCACTGCCCGTTGCTATTAGTGTTAAACATTTACGGTCACTTAAATGTCACCGTTTGATTTTTTTTTTAAATAAAAGCAATCGCAAGGTAAACCTTTACCATTTGTTTGCTTGTCTCCAAAAGAAAGCTCAACAGTTGAACAGGAAGTTAAACAGCTTTAACTGCTTGGCGAATGTTTAACACTAACAGCGATGGCAGTGTACCTTCATCGTCATCCATGTATGTCTGAAATTTGGAAGTTTACCCGTCTTGATAAAGATAATATGGCCATATTGCAAGCAGACGCCAACATATGCTTATGATTTATGCACAATGGTGTAGTTTAAGACATTGTTTTGCATGTATTGAACAGACAATGAAACACAGTTAATTCCTTAAATAGCATATACTTTCTGACATCGAAAAGGACTATTACTGTCCATCATTATTTATGGAACAATGCATCGTGAAAACAAGGATCCCACGTTATGAAGTTGTTAGGATGATGCCATGTTACCATAACGTCACGCCATACGTGCAGAATTACATTTTTTATTGTATTTTTACTGTTGTACTATATGTTTACATTTATTATTACCGCTGATTGTATATTAGTAATGGCAAATCCTTGGATGTCAGGAATTTCCACTTATTCCTGCTGGTTTTTTTTTTATGGTTCAGACTAATTTGGCTGCATCTGAAGTCTTCTTTTGGAACTAGTGTGTGTACACCAATATGTATGAATTCGCAAAGAACGTCCTTTGAAAGTCACTTATTAGATCTCGGTCCTTCGTAATCACCCTCTGGAAAATTATGCTCTTTGGAAACTAGTCTCTGATAAAACACTGTGAAATGGTTTGGATTTTTTTCAGGCGGGGTCTGATCACCCGGAACGTGAAATCATCGGTGGATCATTTTCACTCGCGGTTTGGAGTAAGTTCCGGCGACATTCCCTTTTATTTGAGGGAGTCAAATCATAAATATTTTCATAAAAATAAAATGAATGCCAGTCTAGATGCAGAAATAGTCCGGATTTGGAAAAAACCTCGATTCAAGTATAATTTGGATGCATAAACCTGGATCTTAAAAAATGTTTAGATCTGAATTGTTATAGATTCAATAATTACCCGGATTAATTATATAGTAGTTTGGTTTCAATGATCTTGGTCCAAGTTGTAGTCTGGAATTGCAAGCAGTTCTGTATGTAGATGAGTTACGAAAATAATTTCAATCTTAAAAATCACTCAGATGGCCATTACATAACAAGGTTTCAAGTCCCAAAGTGCAGTCTGGATTTACAAGGAGTGCTGTTCTAGAATAAGTCGAGTTACAAAAATAATGTCAATCACACTGGTACATGTCTGCAAAAGAAAGGCATTATGTGAACATTCTTTGCTACAATTTCCTGCGATTTGGTGTGAAGTTTCTGTTGATGAACTGAAAATCACAGCTTATTCAGTGGTTTTTTCAGGTGTAGTCAGAAGTCGAATATGTTTTATACGGGATAAGTACCTATTATGCTCACCGCCTGTTCTGGGAATTACTTAAAACTACTTTGCATTGGCATCAAAAACGCATTTAGTTATTGTTCGAACCATCCACAGTAAACTAATTGAGCAGTGTAGTTTCCCAGAGAGTACTCCGGCCCCAATCATACTGTTTTTTCAGTCAAGTTGGTCGACTATTCGTTTTTTACTTAGTTGTGTCCTTTTTCCCGTAGGTCGCAGCTTTCTGCAATTGTCAGTGACAGACAAGGGATGCAATATCACAACGTAGAGAGTGTGATCCAGTTTTTCAAAAAGGACAGGTTTTATAGTTTCCAGGAGACGTTATATTGTGCTTTTGTTCTTACTGATTGCAGATTCCACGATTCCAGCCAGCTCTCAGCCGGGAATTTCGACCATACAAGCCTGATCCCGGGCCGTTGCTTCATATTTGCCAGATATGGGGAGTACAACCGGATGAGGTCATCATCATTGGGGATAGCGCGAAAGATGATGTACGATCCATTTGTTACTTCTCTTTGTTTATTTCGCAATTGCCCGATTTGGTTTTTTCCTAAACAATTCACAATCTGTGTCTCGAAAGTCTCGATCTACGTGTTTTTCTAAAATCTTGTATATCCAGACATTGCAGAAATGTAAATAAGAAATGGTTTGACTGGAACAGTACACCGTGAATCGTGCGTTTATTAGACTAATTCGGTACTGTTGGTTTTGACCTCTGATCAAACAACACCTAATTTTGTTTTTCTTAACACTGATTTTTTAAACGGTTCAAAAACGGCCATGTTATTTGGACCTGGGTTAGAATTAATATCACCAATATAAACCCAACGCTAATAATTTCTTTACTTGAGAACGATTAAGGTGTAGCCAATAATAAAACAATAATAATAATAATAATTACATCTCTTTATTCACTAACACTGATAGCATGTTATCTATGAGTGTAGTTTTAATGCATGATTCGGGTGTAGACATATACTATGTAACATGTTTTTTTTTTGGGGGGGGGGGGCAGATTGTGTGCGGAAACCGAGCCGGAGCAATGACATGTTTATTAGATGAAGATAATCGTTATGATTTGGAAGATTTCAGTGAAGAAGAGAAGCCTACATTCAAAATCACGGCACTTAAAGAATTAGATATTATTCTTAAGGAAAAATTTGAATTGCGACCAATTGGTCAGTAAATGAACGAGTCACCGGTCTTCAATTTGTTCTTAAATTTTTACTTAAATTGTTTATTCTGTAGAGTGTAAGAAGTAGTTGAGTTTTATTTTTGCTTAGAATGAATTCAGTTATATTCTTTATATATTTAAAATATTTGTTCCTTCGGTTATGAGCTTTTTATGGATTCACGCCTTATTCTTTCCCTCTCCCTCTCCCTCTCCCTCTCTCTCTCCCTCTCCCTCTCCCTCTCCCTCTCCCTCTCCTCTCCTCTCCCTCTCCCTCTCCCTCTCCCTCTCCTCTCCCTCTCCCCTCTCCCTCTCCCTCTCCCTCTCCCTCTCCCTCTCCCTCTCCTCTCCCTCTCCCCTCTCCCTCTCCCTCTCCCTCTCCTCTCCCTCTCCCTCTCCCTCTCCCTCTCCCTCTCCCTCTCCCTCTCCCTCTCCCTCTCCCTCTCCCTCTCCCTCTCCCTCTCCCTCTCCCTCTTTGTATAAATTAACATAAAGATAGTAGGGACCAAAGATGTAGGTCTTTCGAGTTATTGTAATTGTGAAGATACTTAGTAACTTCGCGTGGTCTTCATTGCAACCTTTTCTATTTGTCTAAAAGCGTGAGGTGAGTTGGTGATAAAATTATTTTTTAATTGTTTTGTGCTTTGTGCATTTGGCTCATTTGTTGAGAATTGTTTTTTTAAACTTAGGTGTAAATCTCGAGAGTTGTTTCTGAGACGTTGTAAACCTTTAGTGTTTATCTGGCACTTATGTGTTAGGAGGTAGTTATTACCCTACTTGTGGGCTATCATATAAGGAGTTAAACATCAATTTAGCGCGTCTTTGAGTCATTTTGTATTCAAGTGATCAAAGAGTCCTTTGTGTGATTTTTATAGGGTGGGTCATATAGTTGTAAACATATGTTTTTGTACAACCTTCTTTTGGTGTTCATTGGCCTATCATGCTCAAATGTAAAGTCTTTGATCTTTCTGCCGTCTAAGTAGGCAGGGGACAACAGCCGTGGCGTACGTTTTTGCCTTCTATACCTTTTTGGGTTTGGTTAATTATTATTGGAGGTTCACACTGTAATTTAGTAGCACTACTCAACTTTTGAACCAGCATTTGAAAGGAGACCAGATTTTGGAGGAAACGCAAGGACGTTTTTTTAAAATCATTAAAACAAGCCCAGTCAATATTAAGACCGCCAAACCACCAAGCCCATTTTTCTGTTACCGTCGCGCTTTTTAATAAAGTCAGTTTTTTTTTTTTTTTTTTTTTTTTTTTTTGGTTATACATTGATTGGAGGAGGTGTGTCTAGAGGCAGAGGTGGCACACCAAAAGGTGATGGGAGCCGAATATTTATGCGAGTCAGGGTAATAATAAGGCCAGGTCATCATACAACAATTACTATGGCGAGCTTGTGGTGGTCATCTAAGCAATTTGTAATTTTTGGCATCCTACGCTCATTACAAATCATCAACTTTAAAATGGATCATGGAGAATAGTGAACTCGCGGGCAAATCTGCCTGATAGCCCTAATCTTGTAGGAATATGAATTCGATGTTGTTCATCAGGGTGGAGAAAATTTGGGAATGTAGACGACTTGAGTAGGGATTCTAATCTCTCCAAAAAGGACGCCAAAGGGGCTTGGTTTGACGAGATCATGACGCAACTGTGGCATTGCTTCAGTCAGCAAGTACAATCTTTGGTATCCAGAATCCCTCCCTTGGATTATCGGTTTTTAGTTTAGTGGTTAACGGACAAGGATTAATGAGGGTTGATGGAGAGATATTTGGGAGGATTTGGAGGTGATGAAGTCTTCGAGGTCCGAAAACATTTCGAATATATTGACCGAAAATGTTGAGGTCAAAGTGCAACAACGGATGGTCTCTTACGCACAGGAGAGAGATATGCTCTTGTAATCATTCCCAATTATGAATGTCCAGTGGTCTCCAAGCCATCTGACCGAGTGATTTGGTGACCAGCCTTCATGAACAATAAAATAACTTTGGACAGAAAAGGACAACCTCCTCAATGGCCACCTCTCATTGGAGGTACAAGATGAGGACACGTGTGAACCGGTTAGTTTTGGCATGCTCGGTTTGCAATATGGTAAAAGCGTCTTTTGACAGGAAAAGAGATGCAAAGTTTGATTCCCTTCTCATCAAGGGGATGTTGTACAAGTGGTAAGTGGATCTTTAGGACCCCTTCCGACAAGTTGGAGGGTAACTAATATGTTATTGTGATGTTGAGCATTTCTCCAAGCGGATCGAATTGGTGATGATCCCATCGGAAAGAGTCCCAAACCGTAGCGGATAACTTTCTTCAAAGGGTATGACACCAGTTTTGGGCCGCAAATGTGGTTCGAACAGTCAAGGTTTCCAATTGCAAAGGAATTCGCCAATTTGATGGAGAACTGTAACTCAGTTTGTTCACAATCGTAATTTTTTAACAAATTCTTATCAATCTTTACTTATGTGATGGTGAAGGGCGGTGTGGATGTATTGCAGTTTTGAACTTCATGGATTGCTCACCAACTCCACGCTACCAGGTTAAGCCCAAAGCTAATTTTCTTCTTGTGCACAATTTGTCTGCAGGTGAAGATGTTGATGAATGGACATTTTTCCAGGCGCCTTTTGAGGTATAGGTCGAATGTGTGAAAAATAATTGTAAATGCGCAGTGTGGTGCCATGCTTACTATACGTATGAAATACATTTTTTTTATTCTATGTAAGTGTAGAATATACTTACATTACGTCTACAGCATGGAAAAATCAGGTGCAACGTTTCCATTGGATTTCACACATTTGAAGTATTATCCGAAAAGTTAGTGTGCACTGTCACTGCTACATCAAACATAAACATGTTTTGTTTGAGTAAGCTACACAATAGCCATGGGCGATTTGTATATACTTAATTGACACTAATTTACGTGATCTTCCTAAACTTATATACAAGCGAGTGTAATGAAGGGTGTATATAACAAAATAGTTCCTCTCTTTGATTACCTTGCTTCTAATAAAAGTTAGAATGATAATGGTAATGATAGAGCTCATGATCATGAGCTTTAATAAGCATGTCATTCACTCGATATTGTGTGTAGTCAATCAAAAAAATGCACTTTGATTATCCAGTAAAAAATACTGGATAATCAGAGTAAGCGATGTGCTTTCACACTAATAAGTTGCTATTGAACCAGCCTGTTGACTTGTTGAAATCGTCCTAATAATATCGTGTGCTCCTGCTTCATGAAACAAGATTTCATGATTCAATTTTCTTTTCGTTTTTAAGCTCTTACTTAAATTAAATGTCCTTACAAGCTTGTGCTTATCCGTATTTCCCGAGTCAACTTTATCAATTATTATTTTATTATTGAAATCATTATAAGTTTATAAGGTTTCAAGATTTTTTTAATGTTAATGTTGTAAAAGCTCACGAAGTTTTTTGTACCGGATCGGTGGTGCAATGGTAGCTCGTCTTACTCCAAGATAAAGAGTTGCGTGATCTGTTCACGTCAGGTTCAAGCTTGAGGAGAATTAAGCATGACATGTCCGCTTGCAACATGTCATGTTGTGAGTGTGCGATGCTGCGTAGTCAAATTTTGTTGTCTGCAAAAGTAACAGATTTTATTTCCAAAAACGCGATGGTAATACCATCGAAATACAAAACATGATTGTCACTAAAAAGAATTGATGACCAACAAAGGTAAAAGACCAAAATCCTAAAGGACTAAAAACAAAACAATAATGCTTTAGAAGCCTAAAAGAAAAGAAATAAAGCAAGTACAACAAAACTAAACTATTGAAACACTACAAACTACCCTAGACACCAAAGCCTCAAACTACGCCCAACTAAAGATCAGAACTACGAATATCGTCTATATGCAAAAGAGTTTGTTCAAGCCTGAAGTATATCCAGTATTTTTGCTCTCCCTTAGAATTATCAAATATGTAATGTGGTACAAAATTTTGTAGATTTTGTTTTTAGTTATACAAGCAAATTTGAAGTGTATTTGTCGGATCTGTGGCGCAATGGTAGCGCGTCTGACTCCAGATCAGAAGGTTGCGTGTTCGATTCACGTCAGGTTCAAACCTGAAACCATGCCGACAGTCTATTTTTTTCTTTCGTATTTACTCGTCTTAAGGTGTAAGAATTAGCACTGAATTACGAATGATGCAATGTGGAGAGAATGTGCTCCCGCATCGTTACATTTTGATGTTTGCCAAAGTGCAAATCTGTTATGCATGTCGTTAGACATCCGGACTACATCGTCGGTCTTCGCCAATCTGGAACTTTAGTTTGAGATGGTAGTGAGTACACCGTGTATCGCTATTAGTGTTAATGTTTTTTTTGCCACTTTAAA
The DNA here is from genome assembly GCA_037447655.1 of Zygnema cylindricum. Classification (NCBI taxonomy): domain Eukaryota; kingdom Viridiplantae; phylum Streptophyta; class Zygnematophyceae; order Zygnematales; family Zygnemataceae; genus Zygnema; species Zygnema cylindricum. The sequence continues at coordinate 886 of JBBHKE010002532.1, read as the reverse complement.
CATCTTTTATCCGTACACAATTGTCGGATTATGGATCTGACGGTTGCGATTGAAAGCCACGATTCTCACCTTCGAATTGGCGGTCTCCATGTAAAATAATGACAAGTGTGTACGGGGAAAAGATGTTTTAAGTGACGAAAAAATTGTGAACACTATTAGCGATACGCGGTGTAGTCATCTAGGATAGGTTTTTTTCTGGTGTGGGAGAGTCAACCAGGGACTACAGTGGCGTGTTTTTTAGGGTTTAGATTTGCTTAACGTTGTCTTGTTACCGCGACAGTACTGTAGCTTTAAGACACCGCCCCGATTCTTGACCCTGGTAGTCTTTAAACGTAAATGGTACTTTGATTTTTCTGATATTTACTCGCCTTTGTACTTCTGCTGATGTTTTTTTTTTCGCCAGTATTGCCGTTTTTCCCTTTTAGCAATGGGCTGACACAGCGATACACACTGAAGTCCCTGAGGCCGACGCGTGCACTTAGGGTGTTTCTCCCATGGAAACGGGCTTCATGTTTCGTTGTCGCATGTAACATTGGTAGCGTATTAGCCGATTTTTTTGATTGGGGTTTTACAAGCTTTGAGATATTCATTTATGTAAAAGTATTTATTTAAACAATGTCGTGTACCACCCACCGGGATCTGTGGCGCAATGGTAGCGCGTCTGACTCCAGATCAGAAGGTTGCGTGTTCGATTCACGTCAGGTTCAAACCTGAAATAACATCCCAAGCATTTTTTAGTTTTTCGCTGTGTCACGTGACCAGAATCTACGGATACATCCCAAACTTAAGAAGTTGCCTAAAAATTGTCACGCATTTTAACCTTCAGTTTCTTTTATTCCCATGTACTCATATAAAAAAAAAAAACAAAAAAAAAAAAAAAAAAAAA